>VMDO01021604.1:0-35116 GCA_007922755.1 Pedetes capensis | reverse complement strand
TAAAGAGATCTTTTGCCACAGCTTTTCCTAGAGCAATGCGTCTTTGGATTTCTTGACTGCTGCTTCCACGGGTGTTGATTATAGAGCCAAGCAAAGTAAAATCTTGGACAACCTCAATCTTTTCTCCATTTAATGTGAAGTTGCGTGCTGACCCAGTGGTAAGGATTTTTGTTTTGTTGATGTTTAGTCGTAACCCATAGTGAAGGCTATGATCTTTGATCTTCATCAGTAAATGTTTTAAATCCTCTTCAATTTCAGCAAGCAAAGTGGTGTCATCTGCATAACGCAGGTTGTTAATGAGTCTTCCTCCAATCTTGATGCTGCGTTCTTCCTCATAAAGTCCAGCTTCTCAGATTATTTGCTCAGCGTATAAATTGAAGAGATAGGGTGAAAGTATACAGCCCTGACGCACACCTTTTTCAACTTTAAACCACTCAGTGTTTCCTTGTTCTATTCGAACAACTGCCTCCTGGTTCATGTACAGATTTCTCATGAGCACAATTAGGTGTTCTGGTATTCCCATTTTCCGAAGTGTTATCCATAATTTGTTGTGATCCACACAATCAAATGCTTTTGCGTAGTCAATAAAACATAGATAGTCAAGTTAGCCTCTATGACATGCTATAGTACTTCCTTTTTAGCAAGGTCTTTGTCTTTGTTGATACCTTTATATGGCCAGAATGTATAGCCTCTCTAGAGATTGGAGAGAGTTCTGTTAATAAATATAACTTGATTTTTTGGGAGTTTTTTTATTGAGTTCTTTATAAATTCTAGTAATTAGACCTTTATCTGATGTATAAAATGCAAAGACTTTTTCCCATTCTGTGGGGGTTTCCTTGACTCTGTTAGTTGTTTCTTTTGCTGTGCAGAAGCTTTTTAATTTCATATGATCCCATTTATCTATTCTTGTTGCAATTTCTTGAGCAATTGGAGTCCTATTAAGGAAATACTTTCCTATGCCTATATGATGGAGTGTATTGCCTATCTTGCCTTCTATAAGTTTTAAAGTTTCTGGTTTTATGTTGAGATCTTTTATCCATTTTGAGTTAACTCTGGTGTATATTGAGAGATGTGGGTCCGCTTTCATTTTTCTGCATGTGGATGACCATGTTTCCCAGCACCATTTGTTGAAAAGGCTGTCCTTTTTCCAGTTTACTTGCTTTGCTCCTTTGTCGAAAATAAGGTGGCTATAGGTGTGTTGAGGTATATCTGGGTGTTCTATTCTGTTCCAGATGTCTTCAGGCCTATTTTTGTGCCAGTACCAAGCTGCTTTTGCAACCACTGCCCTGTAGTATAGCTTGAAGTCAGGGATTGTGGTTCTACCTGCATTCGTTTTGCAGCTTAAGAGTGTTTTGGTTATACATGGTCTTTTGTGTTTCCATATGAATTTTTGGATCATTTTTTCTATTTCTGTAAAGTCAGTCAGTGGAATTTTAATGGGTATTGCATTAAATCTATAGATTATTTTTGGTAGGATAGCCATTTTTACTATATTAATTCTCCCTATCCAGAAGCAGGGAGGTCTTTCCATTTTTCAGTGTCCTCTGCTATTTCTTTCTTTAATGTTTTGAGATTTTCCTTGTAGAGATCTGAAGGGTCTTTGGTTAGATTGCTTCCAAGGTATTTAAGTTTTTGATGGGCTATCATGAATGGTATTTTACCTGATATTTCCTTTTCTTTCTGTTTGGAAGAAATTCCCAAAAAACCAAATAACCCATTACACAAATGGGCAAAGGAAGTGAGTAGACAGTTCACAAATGAAGAGGACCGTAAAGCCATGAAACACATGAAAAAATGCTCAGTATCCCTAGCCATTAGGGAAATGCAAATTAAAACAACTCTGAGATTTCATGTTACATCAGTAAGAATGGCCAAGATCAATAAAACAAATAACAACAAATGCTGGCGAGGTTGCAGCAAAAAAAGGAACACTCTTACATTGTTGGTGGAGCTGTCCATTGGTCCAACCATTGTGGAAATCAATATGGAGATATCTTAAAAAACTGAAAATATATCTACCATATGACCCAGCTACAACACTACTGGGAATTTACCCAAAGGGAGATGGGTCATCATACCACAGAGACACCTGCATCTCCATGTTCAATGCTGCACTTTTCACAATAGCAGGGATATGGAATCAACCAAAGTGCCCTTCAACAGAAGAATGGATAAAAAAACTATGGTACATATACATGATGGAATACTACTCAGCAATCAAGAAAAATGAAATAATGTCATTTGCAGCAAAATGGATGGAATTAGAGAAAATTATTTTAAGTGAATGAACACAGGCTCAGAAAGAGAAACACCACATGTCCTCACTCATATGTGGGAGTTGCATCAAAATTATAAGAAGGAAAAATCCTATTCAAAGGTTGGATCAAAATAAAACAAACAAACAAACTGGGATTTAGCTCAGTGGGTAGAGTGCTGTGCTGCAGTCTCTAAGGCCCCGAGTTCAATTCCCAGCACCGCAAATATGGGAGAAGGGCCTGACAATCCACTCCCAAGGCAATCCCAAAGCACTCAGCCATTGAAAACCCTATGAGGGTCGCTATGAGTCAGATACCAACTCGACGGCACCTAACAACAACAACAACAACAAACAAATAAACAAAGCTAAGAATGGTGTCAATATAAATGGTCTAGAAAATGCATGCAATTTTTCTGACAAGATAAAAGCAAAGTTCACTACAGGAAAAGTTTCTATCTTAAACAGAACTTGAACCCAATGACATATAGAAAAATATGACCAAGTAAAAGATAGAGAAGACTTAGATGGGGAGGGTGGGAGGGGAGGAAGCCTACAAGAGGGTAAGGGGGAACCTATGCAAATAATGAACATCAAAATGCATATATGGAAATGTCACAATGAAAAGCATGTCAGAATGAATCACATTAAGGTATATATTAAAAATTTCCAATAAAAAATATAACTTGATGTGAAAAGGAAAGAAGACTTAGTAGAACAATGAGGAAGCAATCGAAACAGAGCAGGAAAAAATGTAATAGTGAAGCATACTTCAGAAGCCATATATATATGGCCTAGGACCAGGTTTAGTGCCACTTTGAATAGGTATGTAAGAAGCTAGCTTCAATAACAGTAAGTTCCTCTTATTTTCATCATGATTTTAATTTGAGTTATGCTATGAGTAGCATACCGACTCGATGGCACCTAACAACAACAGCAACATATATATGTGTGTGTGTGTGTGTGTGTGTGTGTGTGTGTGTGTGTGTGTGTGTATACACACATATATATGCATATATATAAACATGAGAGAGAGAGAGAAAGGGAATGGGGGGGCTGGGATTTAGCTCAGTTAGTAGAGGGCCTGCTGTGAACTCTCTGAGAACTCAGGTTCAATCACCAGCACTCCAAAAATGGGGGAAGAATGTGGCAATCCACTCCTAAAAATGATCTCAAAACAATCAGCCACTGGAAACCCTACGTGAGTTGCTATAAGCTGTACCTAACTCAATAGTACTTACAACATATACACATATATATACCTATACCTATACCTACACACACACATCCATATACCCATATGGTACTTGGGGATTGAACCCAGGATCTTGCACATACAAGTGTTCTGAATTGCACACACGAAACATTTTTTATTTTTCATTTTGAGATAGCATCTTGCTGTGTTACCCAGGCTACCTTTTGCCTCTAACTCACCATTCTCCTGCCTCTGTCTCCTAAGTTGCTGGGTTTGCAGGCAAGTGCTACCATGCCCAGCTCTCTCTCAAGAATATTATAGGAACTGGCTAAATGCCAAATGATGAATAGAATTTGACAACTACGTGGATGAGGAAGGGGTTAATATTGACAATTTTAAGTATCATATGAACACAGTTATGTGTAAGTTTGGATTCTTACCTTTGCATGTTAGTTTTCATTTAAAAAGAAATTTAAAGTTGCATTCACATTTTCATTAAATCAAATTGATTTTCAGTTTTCACTAAATTGCTTCAGAGGTAATAAACATAAGAGTACAATATAATAAATAATTAGTTAAATGTTCACCAAATATAAGCCTAAAAGTAAAAATTTAAGATGACCTTATCACATTTTTTCTGAAATATTTCTTGGATATAATAAAATGGTATATTGTCCACATACAAAAGCTGTACAATTTGTGCATGCATGAAGGAAAAGACTGTAGCCATTTTAATTTCCCTCTTAGCTGTCACATTGTGTTCTTTGTGAAGGACCATTAAAAATATACTGTTGGTGGTAATATACTATTACATAAATAGTAGGAAAGTTATCCATATAAACACGTTTTTGTTGTTGTTAGGTGCCGTCGAGTGGATATCTGAGTCATAGCGACCCTCATAGGGTATTCAATGGCTGACTCTTTTGGGATTGCCTTGGGAGGGGATTGCCAGGCCCTTCTCCCATTTTTGCAGTGCTGGGAATTGAACTTAGGACCTCAGAGACTGCAGCACAGCGCTCTACCAACTGAGCGAAATCCCAGTCCCCATATAAACATAGACAAGGTAAAATGTATGTTAGTTAGAGTGAAGTATTATATATTATGCATGTGTTTAGGAATGGGAGAAGGATGTGGCAATCCACTCCCAAGGAAATCCTGAAACAATCAGCCATTGAAAACCCTATGAGGGTCGCTATGAGTTGACATGACTCGACGGCACCTAACAACAACAATGTGTTTAGGAATTAAGACTAAATTGGAATAGCACAGTTCAGACAAGGGTTTAAGGAGATTGCAAAAAATGGGAAGTGACGTAGAACTAAAAGTTGAGAGACCAAGGTTCAAATTACCATGCAGACATACTGAAAATCTCAAGTTCATTTGTTCTCAAATAATTGTGCTTGTTTCTTCCATACTTCCTTGCTTGCCTCCGTCTTTCCTTCCTTCCTTCCTTCTTTCTCTTTCCTTTTCTTTTCTTTTTTCTTTTCCCTTTTTCTTTTCTTTCTTTCCCTCCTTCCTTCACTTTTTCCCTTCCTTCCCTTTCCTTCCTTCCTTCATTCATTCATTCCTTCCTTGCTTTTGTACTACAGGGTGAACACAGAGCCTTTCACATGCTAGGCCCATATTCCACCCCTGAGCCACCCCTCTAGCCTATTCTTTATTCTTTATTTTGAGACAAGGTCTAAAGTGCATAGGTTACCTTTGGCCTCAGACCTGTGGTCCTTCTGCCTCAGCCTCCATAGTCACAGCGATAATAAGTATGTGCCATAGTGCCAAACTAATTGTACCAGTTTCTGTCAGGTCATTCTGAACTATCAGAAAGGCTAATGCACTATTGACTGGTTGAAAAAGCAAGTTCCCCAAATTGAGCCTCTTTAGCTGATAAATCCTCCTTGAAATATTAAGAGCTAATCGTATTTTAAACAATCAACCCCTCAGCTCATTCTCTCATTCATGAGAAAGTTCATCTGATTCTGAGGAGAAACTGGAAAAAAGAGGAAAGAAAACTCGTTCACAATAGGAACTGAGCTTCAAAATTCTAGCTAAGGTCTTAGAGTTTGTATCACTCAGGGTTCTTTGATGAAATAGAAGCAATAGGAAAGTACACGCGCGCGCGCGCGCACACACACACACACACACACACACACACACACATAAATACATAAAGAGAAAGAGAGATTTTCAAGAAACTGGAATTGTCTCCAGTGATTTGGGGAATAGCAAGTCTAAAGTCCATAGGGCAGGAGTTCATATTCTATAAAATCATAATATAGAATTTCTTCTTTGGGGAGTTCTTTTCTTCCTTTTTCTCCATTTCCTTCTCTTCATTCTCCTCCTTCTCTTCTCCTTGTTCTTCCTTTAAGACCTTTCCATTTGGATTAGGCCTACCTACATTATCAAGAGTAATCTCTATTACTTAAATGATTGCATAAATATTGTGTGGAGAAAATAGATTCCTAGGAATGCTTTAAATTAGTGTTTGATTAAATTAGTAGATACTATAGCTCTGCATACAGAAAATCAATGATTGTTTTTCTTTTTGTGGTACTGGGAGTTGAACCCAGGGCCTCGAGCTTGCATGCTCTGCAAGTGCTGGACCACTGAGCCGCACCCTCAGCCCAATTTTTTACTTTTTGAAACAGGGTCTCACTAAATTATGCAGAATGCCTCTGGTCTCGAACTTGCGATCCTCCTGCCTCTGCCTCCCGAGCCACTGAGATTACAGACATACGCCACCACGCCTAGCACAATGATCATGTTTTAATATTATGTTTTTAGTTATTGTGATAGTGATAATTCACGAAAGAGAAATATTTATAAACTGGTGAGGGCCTAGGACAAGGTTGAGTGCCACTTTGAATAGGTAGGTAAGATGCTAGCTTCAATAACAGTAAGTTCCTCTTACTTTCATCATGATTTTAATGAAGGTAGCCTTTCATATTTGCCCCAAAGTGCCTTCAATGACAAGATATTCCAGAAAAAAATTAATGGCTTGCACTTGGCTACCAATTAGGATTCTGAAGAGGACTTTGCTTAGAACCTAATGCATAAATTGGAATAAAATCAAGTGACCCTGGTATGACCTACAGTTGGCTAAATCTCAGTTATTTAGAGCTAGTTTCCTGGTAGGAAGTCTGAGTTACAGATCTTCTATTTACATCAAAGAAACATTGGTGAATTATACCTTCCAACCACTGTTCTGGAAGATGGTTAAGTAGTTAACTTCCATCAATTCTAGAAATTTCATCCTTTAGCAGCTTCTATATCTGGGGGCGATTGTACTCATCCCCCCAAAATCTGTGCTCTCTCTGATTTACCTTTACTTAATATGGGAACTTCAAATTTACTGAATATCATAGTGTATTAGATTCTGGCACAAATGATTCATACCCAAATGAGCCATAGATATTACCCTAAACTAAAAACAGATATAGCTTTTATTCATCATTTAAATTATTATTGTTCAAATACAGCATCTGATCTTGAATGAGCGTTAAATCACAGTCATCTTCAAATTCTGCAATAATCATAGGTGCTGGAAATCTGTGGTTAGGAACTGATTTCTTTCTGTGTCCAGCTCTTCCAGGACACCAGGATGAAATGTTTGGTCATTTGTCCTGCTTGAGGACTTGGAATGGACCCTCTGCTGCATCCTGACCTGTCTCTCTCTCCTGCTGGTCTCCCAAGTGTAAGGTCTCTCTTGACTTGAACCAATTGATCAGTCCTGGCACCTGTTTTCATAGTACCTGTAAGCCCTGTGGTTGAAAAGGTTTACAAAAGTGGACAAAAGTCTCTAAACTCATCAAGTTTATGGTCAAGTATCAGAAACAGAAAATTTAGAATATTCATAATACTGAAAGTATATTTGTAATTTGAGTATGTTAAAGGAGAGAATCATAGCATTAAGGAACTCCACAGGGGCTAGAGGTAGGGGAAGGCCCACAATCAAATGTAGATGCAGGTTCAACATCAAATATGTCAGCATGGTGACTGCTTGTGTCTCCCAGTGAATGATGAAAGGATCTTGGTATCAGGTGTCATCTCCCTCTGCAGTTCATGGTGCAAACCACGCAGGAGGAGAGGGTGAACACTTGACCTGAGTCCAGCCTGCAATCAACTCTCAGCCAACATTTCCTCTTTTTCTTCTTAAGTGTAGCCATTGTGTGTGGGAAGTGTGGGTAATGTATGTATTGATGTGGAAGAATATAGTGTCCACACATGGTTATTTTCCTTAATATACAGTATTTCCTGCTCGGTCTGCAATGGTAGATGTAGACCGTGGCATCTTGGGGAGTACTTCCTTGGAGAATCAAGTAATTGTATGAATTGAATGTGGAAGGATAATGAACCAGGCCCAGTTAGAATTTTGTGCTATTATGAATACTTTACATTTTACATAACAGGATGATGGAAAATGTGACCTGTTCCAGTGGAATTCTTACACTGATAACAGCACAACTCAAAAATAATAATGAAGAAAACCTAAATTGCCTTCCTCTATTTTGAAGTTTGCTCTACAAAAATATCTGCCTGCCAATGATTTGTTAGTTTATTTTTATTTTTATCCTTTCACACTCTCTTTATATACACCTTTACTTTGCCCTGACAAAAGTCTATAATATAAAAGTTAATGAATTTAGTACTTGACTTTATATGATCATTTCTAAATCCCCCACTAGTGATTCTCATGCATGTTCTCAGGACAAGCATCTCTCCTCTCTCAGAGCTTGAACCAGGGTAATTCTGTTGATGTGATTATAACAGTTTCTATTCTGCTCTCAGGTCATGATACACACTGCATGATAATTAGCCCTACTTTTCTTGTTTCCTTCATATGTACACTAATTTTCCTGTAGGAAATGTTTAGCATGACACTAATAAAGAAGCCAACTTAAAATAATCATATCAGAAAAAAAGAAAAAGTGGCCACAAGAAACAAAGACTCACTATTTAAAACATAGAGTACCATATTAGCTAATGAAAGTGACCTTAGAGGAAACTATTGATTCTCCTTTGCCATTGTGAAAGTCTGAACTTGTACAAATCATTCAACAAAGTTTCCAAAGCTGTGGTTATTCACATAACCGAAAGTTCCTTTGAATTTCCAAAATATTTGCAGCCTAAGTGTGCATTCACTGTGCATTTTAAATAGAATTCAGTTTTTAAAGTGTAAAACACCCCCAACTTTGCAGGGAGATAGCTATTACTATTGTATAAACCAAAACCCAAATGACATTAAAATCTGTAGCCCAGTAGGGTAGCTTCTACAAGCGAGGAAGTCCCATCGATTCCAGCTGTTATTTTTAAACACGGGCTATTATAGTGTGAACTTAATGTCCATCCCCCAAAATGTTCCCTGCAATAATCTCCCTGGAAATCATCCTTTTAGATCTGTGGTTTTCACTCTAATGGCACCACACAGGGGAAGAACTCATAGAAAGTTTAACTACATTTAAGGTACATAATTGTTCAATGGAAAAGTTTGCTTCCTTTCTGGCAATCCTATTCCTCCAGGAGTGAGCTGTTTAAATCTGCTTAGGCTTCATTTCTTTGTCTTTCTCTCAAAATGGTGAAAGCTTTTGCTCATGGGAGGTTGTCTCATTAGAATAGGGTCTTTATGTCTGAGGAAAAACATCATGATGCTCCTAGTTTAGAGGGTATGAAGAAATAAGATAAGTGAGTCAGTATTGCCAATTAGCCTGCTGCAGCATTGAAAGAGTAAGCTGCAATCCTATCAATTAATATTTATGTATTTATTATTTGAATTGACATATTTGTACATATTTATGGGGTACAATATAGTAAGCTGAAACATGTATACAATGTGTAATGATCAAATCAGGGTAATTAGCTTTTCCATCTACTAAAACACGATCATTCCTGTGCAGGGTATCTAGCTTAGTGGTAGAGTGCTTACCTAGTATATATGAAGCCCTGGTTCAATCCACTGCACTGTAATTTAAAAAAAAGGAAAAATATATCATTTCTAAGTGTTAGAAATCTTTGAACTCTTCTCTAGTTATTATGAAGTGTATTAATAATTGTAGACTGGAGCTGCCCATCTGTCATATATATAAAATATATAGAGAAGTTACTTTTAAGTGAGGATTATGCATGGTTTTATGTTCATTTTCACGTTGGCCTTTATATACAGATTTTCTCTCAGTAAGATCATATTTATATTCAATAAAACAATTTAAAGAAGAGAATGGTCTTTTAAGCCTATCTTCTTATGACAAAGTTATTTTGTCTGACTTTTCTTTTCTCATGAGATTAGTAATAATATTAAAATTCATACATGAAAGATGCTATGATGCTAGGTGCCTTTGAGTCGTACCCGAATCATAGTGACCCTCATAGGGTCTTCAATGGCTGACTGTTTCGGGATTGCCTTGGGAGTGGGTTGCCAGGCCCTTCTCCCATTTTTGCAGTGCTGGGAATTGAACTCAGGACCTCAGAGACTGCAGCGCAGTGCTCTACCAACTGAGCTAAATCCCAGCCCACATGAAAGATAGAATTGTATAATTTTTATATTTTACCAATGAGAGCTAACTAGCTGAATTAACTAGCTTTCTTCTTTTCCTCCAGTCCTGGAAGCTTGAACCCAGAGCCTTATGCATGCTAGGCAAGTGCTCTACCACTGAGCTATACCTCCCAGCACTTTTTTTAAAATATTATTTTATGTTGAACAGGATCTCAGTAAATTGCACAGGCTGCCTTTGGCTTCAAACATGGAATCCTCCTACATCAACCGTTAGAATCTCTGGGATTATAGGCGTGTACCAAGGCACCCTGCTTAACTAGCTTTGTAAATTAAAATATGATTGGATGGAGGAGTTATAAACTCTCTCAGGTATACCCTTCCCTTACAATAATATGTACCTATCTACTGGCTGCCACCATTGAGAAAAAAAGTGTGTTCTTTGGGAGGGAGTTAGAGGAGGATTTTTCCCTCATTTCCACTAGTGTTTATACTGAGTGCGGAAATTATTTTGTCTTTCTCTCTTTAAATACGGCCTGCTTGTATAGAGTTAACATGGCATCCTGAGTAATTACAAAAAATTATCCTGCCCTGGGAGAAGACAGTCAGGTTTCTGGTCATCAAAGTCAAAATAGTTTCCACTTCCCTGCCTGGGTGTATGAGGTAGACACCTTGCTATAAGATATTATCTGCATGGAGCCACGTAAGTGGTATATTAAACACATAGACATACATCAAATGAAATTACTCTGTAAAAGCACAGACTGGTACCTAAAATCCTCTCATTTTATTACCTCACCTCCTTTTCTTGCTTCAGTCTCCTAAATCTTCTGCATTATTGCAGCTTTACTGAGATATAAGTGACAAATAAAAATTGAGTATATACCAGGTATATAATGTGATGATTTGATATACATATATCATAAAATCATAACCAGAGTCAAATTAGTGAATTCATCCATTACCACACAGCTACCATTGTGTGTGTATTCATGTGTGTGTCTATGTGTTGTGGTGAGGGAACTTAAAATATATTCTATTAACAAATTTCAAGTAAACATAACGGTATTACTAAGAATAGTCACCATGCTATACAGTAGCTCCTTAGAACTTATTCATTCTATAACTAAAGATCACATCCTTTGACTCGTTCCTCCCCATTTTGTTCCTAGCCCTGAGATTCTAGCAAGTATGGCTCTCTTGTTCATTCTTACGAGTTTACCATTTTCAGATTCACTTACTGAGAACATGTTTTTGTCTTCTGGGTCCAGACTGTACTTTGGCTTCTGTGCTTTACTTTAGCCAGTCCTTCTGCCTGGGGTGCTCTCTCCTTGACTTCTACCTATCAAAATCTCTTCCTAATTCAAACATTACCTCTTCAGGGTGCTTCACAAATTAAGGAAACTTTACTTGATCACCTTATATTGTCTCTGAAATTTGAAAGTAACGTTACTGCCTCGCACAGATGGTAGCCTTTAGTACCAATGCCGGTGATGATACCTACAGGCATGTAGTGGGTTCTTAATACAAATTAATTGCAAGAAAGAACTAACAATACTTTTATAATTCATTGTCTGTATATTTCATAAGATTTTGACCTCATATTATTTTGTCTGAGATCCATTTTGTTCTGTCTTGGATAGTGAGCACATTAAGGGAATATGTCAAGGACATCTTTGTACTCCTCTCGTATTCCCCATGAGAACCCAAGAGGATGCCTTTTGCTGAGTAAACAGTTACTCACTAAAAATTACTTAAGTGAAATAATGTATAAATGAATAGATGAATTCCCATGCTGTCTCTTTCAACCATCCATATGGCTAGAAACCCAAATTCCCTTATATTTTTGAGGGTCTTTCCCTCTGTGTTGAGCTGTCGAACTGCAGCAGTTTTCATGAACTGCAAATTGGCTAACAGTGCACCAAATCTTTCAGTATAAATGTCTCTATTGCCTCAAATCTGTCTTCTAAATCTTACAGGCATTTCCTTTGTGAGTAATCCTAACATAGAGCCTACAGGTGGGAATTCTGAGAAATATAGTTTTATGTTAGCTAAATTGCCACAATGCAAAGCTACCAAGGAGGTCATATTAAAGTCTTTGGATATTATGAATGAGATGTGTGATATATACTGGTTTTTGTGTCTTATTTTAGCCATGGAAATAGTGATAACTGAGACCACAGGTGAAAATAACAGTAATTACATCTGCTTCTTTACTTACAAGGAGGATGTACCCTGCCGGATCTACAGTAAATTGAGATTATTGTAAGTTGAAAAGCACTTAATGCACCTAACATATTGAACATCATAGATCCATGACACCACATACTGTAGAATATCAGTTTCTTACTTTCAAGATCCCTTCTCTTATAGGGAACTGTATTTCCCTGCTGCTACCAAGCATTGGGAGATAGTATCATGGGGCATATTGTTAGCCTGGAAAAAGACCAAAATTCAAGATTTTCTGCATCTATGACACTTTTGCACTATCTTAACGTCAGAGAATCCTGTTAAAGCATTATTAGTTGAGAACTGTTTAAAATTTGTTAAACACATTAGTAAGCAGTCTGTAAAACAAATCAAAAGAAATTCTCTTCTATTTTATTTCATTTTGGACTGTAAGAAAATTATACCATCATAGTCTGTATTAAATATTAGGAGTTTTACTGGAAAAACTAATAGAATATTTAAAAAGTAATTTTATGTTATGTAGCAACTCTCCTACCCATCACTGAATGAATTTACATATTCCTCTTCTATTCCAATCTTCTCATTTCACTTGGCAATGTTTAGGCTTAAGAATACATCTTATTGTGCTTGGAACTGTGATGAAAGACATTATAACAAAGTAAAGTTGGAATTGTGTTTCCACAGTCCACTTCGTGTACCAAAAGCAAAGCACGGCCAGAAAAGCATATAGAACTCTTCAGGAGTACCAGACTCTCTGAAACCAACACAGGTATGAACATCTCACATTTATGAACATCTGAAGATGGTTTTTTCACTCTCTTCTTTGCTCTTCTTCCTCCCTTCTCCCCTTTTTCTCATGAGGAGATAAAGAAGATAAGGAGTGAGCCAATTTCTCTCTTTTTCTGTTTTATCTGCTTTTCTGCTTTTCTTCATTCTCCTCACCACTTTCAACTTCCAATCATTACGAGCTTGTAGGCTACATATCCAGTGATTTAGACCTCCTTTTATTTAATGTGTATGATTTCCTGTCTTCTTCTTGTTGTTAGGTGCTGTCCAGTCACATCTGACTCATAGTGACCCTCATAAGGTTTTCAATGGCTTATAGTTTCAGGATTGTTTTCGACAGTGGATTGCCACATCCTCCGACCCCCTTTTTTATGGTGTTGTGGATGAAAACCAGGTCCTCAGAGAGTGTAGAGCAGGCTCTCCACCAGCTGAGCTAAACCCCAGCCCTTTCCTGTTTTAGTCTGCCCTAATCCTTTATCTCTCTCTCTCTCAGATTCTACTTAGACTTTGAAGCCACACTTCTGAGATTTGGAACTGTTTTTTTTTGTCACTCAGCACCTATTATCCTGAAATTGTTTCATAAACATCATTTTATAGTGTCACCATTCAAGTACATATTCAATAAATAATTGTTGTTAGATGCCATCAAGTCAGGTCCAACTCATAGCGACCCTGTGCACAACAGAACAAAACACTACTTGATGCTGTACCACGCATATGATCTTTTGTATGCTTAAACTCATTGTTGCAGACACTGTGTCAATCCATCTACTAGAGGGCTTCCTTTCTCAATATTGGCTTGCTGATACATCCATGGTTATTGGTGAAAATACCCATTTTTATAAAAGCCTATTGTAATGCCACTCTTCTATTTATTTCTTGCATCTTTCCCATTTCTCCTTAGTTATCAACTATTTTTCATTACTTTTTCATGGCCCTCAATTTCCTGTAGTATGAATTTGTGAAATAAACTCATGCAAGAACCATCTGAGAGCAACAAAATGGAACACACACAAATGTTGGGTTGTGAAAGGAAAGTATTATGTAATTCCAGAGCACTTGCTCAAAGTGAGTTATTTTTATTGATATATTCATAAACAAATGTCATAATTTATATGAGTGTGCATATACTGACTAGCTATAAGAACTTTTCCAGTTGTTTACCCATGTAACTTCTGTACTATAACTTGAGGAAGACTTTGGTTTATTGCTAGGAAGATAAGAAATCATCTCTCATGGAAACCCCACAGCAATGCTAAAATTGTTATCTTTTTTAAACTATTTGTGTACTTGTCTGCCAAATGAACAATTTCACAGTAAGCTTTAGAAATGTGTTTTATGATGTTGCTTTTTGTTTATTCTTACTCTTTAGCTTGTCATTATTCTCATCTAAGTTGTCCAGCTCTCCTTTCCCTTCCTTTTTCTTAAGAGATGTACCATGGGTAGCTTTATGAAAAGTTCCCCATCTATTTTCCCAAACCCCTCATTTTTCCAATTTGTGTCACCTACTTATTTTATTTAATTTCCTCTCTTACTTACCCACCTTCTTCATTCCACTGCTATTATCTGGAAATTTAATAAAAATAAAAGCATTTCAGAGCTCAGACCATACAGGCCAAATCTTCAGACTTTGCCTGGAGAAAGTTTTGTCACTGAGTGATTATTGTTAAGTAATAGAAAGACTTTCAACTAAAGCAGGGAGGAAATATAGCCAGAATTGCTGAAAATAGGAAAATAGAAGTTGAGTAATTCATTCAGTAAAAATAATATGGAATAGCAACCAAAATCAAGATTCATTACAGTGAGTATAGGGAAGGAATTGGGATAAAATTTGGTAAGTAGGAAAGACAGTCACCAGGCCTTGAGATAAGGATACCAGATGGGACAAAGTCTAGGATTCTGGGCAGACAGTACATAAGAAGTGATCCTGAGCCTGATAGCCAGAGTCTGGATCAGTAATCAAAAAACAGTGTCTCCTTCCTATTTATAAAACTGGTAGTTTTCCCTTGTCTCAAGTTTCTCTTTCTATTATAAATTATTATTGTTGTTGTTAGGTACCATCCAGTTAGGTCCGACTCATAGAGACCCTATGTACAAAAAAACCAAACACTCCCAGACACCATGCCATGCCCAGCACTATGTCAGTTCTTCTCTACTATTCATCAAGTTTCCAATGACTGATTGCTTGGGGATTGTTTCAGAAGTGTGTTGGAAGATTCTTATCCATTTTTTGTGGTGCTGGGGATCAAATGCAGAGCCTCAGAGTGTGCAGAGCAAGGACTCTACCAACTGAGCTAAATGTCAGCTCATTATAAATTAGATACTGGTTAATATACCTGGACCCCAGGAACTACCAAAAAATTTTAAAGGCCAATTACAGCAGAATGATATCTGTGGGATGACTTCTGCCTTAATGTAAAAAGATAAATAACTTCCCTTAGTTTTTCTTATAATCACAGCCATGTACGTGAATTCTGGCCAGTGAAATACAGATGGAAATAATGTATGACATTTTCATGCCCATCCTATAAATACCTCCATTGGCTGATCCTCTTTTGCGATCTATTATCTAATATGAAAAGATTCTCTTGAAGTAAACAGAGCCACAATATGAGCCACAATATGTAAGTGTAGTGTGGCTGTTTCCTCCAGGGTGGACATGACCATCACCACCTTGAAGCAGAGCATCTGTGAAGACCTATAAAAGACCTTGGCCCACAGTCATGGCAATAAAATTGAGCCTACAATGGTAGAAGATCTATTGGCATTCTTTCATGGAGGGGCGTGGTAGGATCAAGATTCTCTCATGAGGCTTTCACAATATCTTTATTTCTTAATCAAATCTTTACAATTCCCTCAAGAGACCTTCATGAGACCCTCCTTCTGGAGATTCCAATCACCATAGTATAGGGAGTAGATGGTTGATGTGGTGGGACTCTTCAGGTGCCCCCTCAGGAAAGATTCCTTGGTGAGACATCCTGGTAGTATAGCTGCCTATAAGTACTACCCATGGGTCAGCCAATGAACTCACTGGTTTACCAAGCTGGACTTGACAGAATCTTTACTCTGGTCTGTCTGTGCTCTCTATATGTGAGAAATATGGATATTTTATTACATTTCCCCAGAAAAGTTACACAATTGTAAGTGATCAAAAATCCTGAGATCCCACCTAGAAGAGAGACTCTTAAAGAAAGAACAAACAGATAAACAATAACCTACCAAACCAGGAGCATTTTGCTTCAGATTGTTGACTTAGAGAGAAACATATTTATTGTAGTAAGAGACTGACATTTTCTAGTAAATTAATCTACTATTCAAATACTAGACTGCCCACACTGCTGACTGTAGTGTCTTGAGTAGATTTTGCCTACCAACTATTGCCACACTCCATTCTTCTGGTTACCATCACTCTAGTATTCCCAGGGACCTATTTGCACCTTTGGTTAGTGTGGTATCAGTGAGTTGTCTCCATCTCCCTCCAAGTTCAAAAAAGAACATCTAACCCAGAGCTCATGATCATCATATCAAATACCCTTTCTCTCCAGTGATTAATAAACTTATAACCTAAGTTGAGCCAATTAAAATTTTATAGACATAATAAAGTAATTGTAGAGGTTCAAGGCTTCTATGAGGGAAATGCCTATCAGAGAAATAGAATTGAGATATAGTGAAAGCTATTGGGTGACATCAGGTAAATACTTGAACAGTTATACATGAACGAGTTACCCATGGGCTTTAAATTAGTTGAGCCTATAAATCTCATCTTTACACTTAGACAATGTATTGATTTCCTATTGCTGATTTAACAAATCCTTAAGAACTTAGTGTCTTACAGCAACCCAAATTTATGTATCTCTAGAGATTCAAAGAAGTCTGACATTCAATGAAATAAAGGCAATGTGCTAGCAAGTCTGGTTCCTTCTGGAATTTATAAAGAGGAATTGATTTCCTTGCATTTTCTGGCTTCTGGAAACTGCCTACATTCCCTGAATCATGACCCCTTCCTTCATGGTCAAAGTGAGAAATGTAGCATCTTCTCTGCTTTCTAATTCCTTCTTCCATCTCTATGCCCCTCTCTGGCTCTGGCCTTCCTGCCTTCTCCTTACAAAGACCTTGAAATTACATTAGGTCATGCAGATATCCAGAAGAATATCCTTGTCCTGTCATCCCTAACTTAATTATATTTGCAAAGTCACTTTTACTATGGAAGACAACATTTGCATAGGTTCTGGGAATTAGGACATAGACATCTTGGTGGGGGTGGGGGTGGCATTATTCAGCTAACCAAAGTCAGAGTGATTCAAAATTATGCCACATAAACCTTGAAGAGTTGTTCAGAATTCTTTAACCTGTGCTCTTAAATTTTGCAGAAACTGAAGCAAGAGCTCTTGAGTGACCTCTCTTAGCTACAAATCCAATTCACATGAGATTCTAATCCACATCCAAAACTGTTGAAAGAGTGTAATTTAGAGTCAAAGCTATATACTGTGTCCACAACAAGTGGGAAGGGTCAGAACAGAGACAGCTGAGTAAGACTAATAATTAATTACAGGTATAGATGAGAAGATAATCTAATTCCTACTTATCCCAACTCAAACATAGCCCTGATCACAATTCTGGGAACAGTATGGATATTTAATAATAGCAAATTCTTGACTGCTTGACCACTAAGTGACTAAAACAATGAATTTCTACAATAAACTTTTCTAGGAAATTCCATCACATAGTGGGATATCTCTCCTTCCTCTCTGTTCCTATAGCTTTCATATCCTGGGCTTCTCATGAAGAGCCCTTATGTGCCTCCTTCTGTTAAATTTCCTTCTCTGCATATGCTCTGTCTTACCAGCTGTCTTTGCATTCACCACAGCTTCTAGCAAATCCTCTTGCCTGTGATCACATCTAAAGGAAACTGTACAGACTGACAGAGCAGAAGTTTGCTGCAAAACTCCTCTTGTGTTAGTCAGCTTTCCATCACTGTGGCAAATTTCCTGAGAAAATCAACTTCAAAGAGAAGAAGTTTATTTTGGCTCCTATTTTCAGGGATTGCAACCCATGGTTGGTGGGATCCACTGGTTTTAAACCTGTAGCAAGGCAGAGACATCATGGTGGAATAGCATGGTTGATGAAAGTGGCTTTCTTTATTGCAGCCATGAAGGAGAGGAAGAAATAGAGGCTGGGGACAAAGTAAAGGCTTCAAAAGTACACCTCTGGTGACCTAACTTCCTCTTGTGAGGCCCCACTTCCTAATAACCATTCAGCTATGAAGTTCTTAATGGATTGATCCATTGCTGAGGTTAATGTCCTCATGACCCAGTCACTTCCCAACAGTGCACTCAGCTGGGGACAAAACCTTCAACACATGAGCCTTTGGGGACATTTTATATCAAAACCATAAGAGCTGTGTATGCCTATGATCTGCAAAGGGAAAGAAATGATAGTCAAAGCCACTCTGTTGGGATACTTAAAAGTTAATCACTATGCTAATCTCTTTATCCATGACCTTAATTAATTCTCACAACCATCCATGGATATAGGCATTACCTTCTTTTGACAAATGAGGAAACAGAGACTCAGAGAGGCTATAAAACATCCTAAAGATTCAAAACAAGACATGATGTGGCTGACCCAGTGTCCACTTAAGAGCCTGTAAATCACTGTTGTCCTAAAGTGGGAACCCACTTGATTTCACTTAGACTACTCTAAGTGAACACAACTCTCCTGGTTATTTTCCTGGAGTCTGGAGGTTGTAGAGATTGTAGGCACTGCCATCACTTCATCCCATGCAGGGCAGGGCTCCTAAGCCACACTGTTGAGTGAGCTCTTGGTCCAGCTAACTACCAAAGGAAAGGGCAACAAAGCTTGCAAGAAGGTTTTGATCTAGTTGGGAGAGTTTTGGTATCTGAGTAACTCTCTCTCTCTTTCAAGTAACTTTGCTCATCCATGAAACCTCACTAAACTAACTTCTGCCAATCTCTTCTTCCTTTGAACATAATTGTTTGGTAATTGGTCACTAATAGATTGTGGTATTATTGACATATTCATGCCTTACACTGTCTATATTGAGTTCTCTTTGTGGGCAAAACACTGTTGTCTGTATTATCATGTCACCTTCATCTTCCAACACAGAAGCTGACACAAAATGAAAAAGGCTATTTATTTATCTATTTATTTATTTATTTATTTATTTATTTATGTGCAGTACTGGGGGTTTGAACACAGGGCCTTGTGCATATTTTGCAAGTGCTTTACCATGAGCTACATCCTCAGACTCTTTTAACTTTTTATCTTGAGATAGGATCTCAAAATGCTGCACAGGCTGCCTCTGGTCTCAAATTTGCCATCCTCTTGCCTCTGCCTCCAGAGTCACTGGGATTACAGTCATGCACCATCATGACCTGCCCCAATTACTTTTTTAAAAGAGGATTTGGTTGAAATACAGGCTAATATTCCATAAAAATGTCATTAATTTATTCTCTAGAATACCATATTCTTCCTATCAAGTGTCTTTTGGGGGTCTCCTCTCTTTAAGGTATGCTTTGCTGTGTAATTCTCATGCATTATATGATTTGGTATGTAGAATAATTTATGTTTTAAATATTGTATTCACTGACATTTTACACAGAATTCATTTGAGACCCAGAAAGGTTAAGTAACTTGCTCAAATGGACATACCTGTAAAATTCATGAGCCCTCACTATTTTTCACCATTTCCTTCCTCATTTGAATGTAAAACATTTATCATCTGAGGCAACTGATCCCACACAGAGAGGTTATGGCATTATTAGGGTCAGATTTTGATTCCAAGAAGCCTGATGACAGAATTTCTATTCTTCATTCCCACTCTATAGTATTCTCTAGGATTTGATCAACACTGTGATTCCTTGGCAGGGAGCAGGGTCAGAGAAAGAGTGTTTTGTTGTTGAGGATGGCAGCTGTTAATGAATTTGACTGATGAGATGCCAAGAAGGAAAGCTGCTCTCGTCACAAGTTACAGGAAAGGGAAGTGCCTCCAAAGGAAGGATTTCTAACACAGTTCAAACTCTGTCACGTATACAGGGAAAGGAGAAATAAATCATGAGGGGCTTCAGGTAATTAGAAGATTTCAGCTTTGGAGTTGATCATGTAGAAAAGAGAGAACAGATATGGAAATAAATATTTATTAACACCTTTTTAAATTTAAAAACTCATCTTCTGCTGGGTGCAGTGGCACATGACTATAATCTCAATGACTCTGGAGGTTGAGGCAGAAGGATCGCAGGTTCCAGTCCAGAGACAGCCTGTGTAACATAGTGAGACCCTCTCTCAAGATAAAAAATTTAAAAATGGGTTTAGGATGCAGCGCAGTGGTAGAGTGCTTGCAAAGTATGTGTGAGGGTTCAACCCTCCAATTTTGATAAATAAATAGATAAATAAACAAACAAATAAATAAAATACATCTTCTTCGTCTTACTGACAATAGTTGCCAGCAGTTGCAAAACCAACCTCACTGTCCCCCTCAGAGATTTCCATACCAGCCTGACAGTACACTTACTTCAGCGTTCTGGTCCCAGGTGAATGAGACTCTTAGTCTAGAGACACTGGCATTTGCCAAGCCAGGATTTTCTTACAGGTCTGAATTTCTTCTCTGTGGACCTCCAAGTTTCCAAATTTCCAAGCTGGAAATAATTCCAACTTCTTCCCATTGTTCTTCACCTCTTGGCTGCCTTCTGCAGTATCCTCAGATCTTGTTAATTTCATGATAATTTAATATTCTCTTTCTACTCTCTTGGTTCTTCAATACCTAAATAAAAGGTGTGTTCAAATGACACATCTTCGTGTGATATTATTTTCGTCTAGCCTGTCACTTATAGAGTAAATTTATGAGCCAGGTTTATTTTTACCACATATTTATAACTAGTTTACATAACTAAATATATAGACATAATTTTCACTTCAATGGTAAATTATGGTTTTCTGATCAATTATTCATTTATTTATCAGTTCAAAACTAAGCTCTTACCCTCTCAGCCTAGCTTAATGGTCCCACTTCTGCTGAGACATGAACCCATTAAATACTTTTAAAACTGTTGAGAGTTATTTAAGGGTTATTTAGGACAAACGATTGCTTTATCTCGAGAAATAATAGGGAGTAATACAGATTTTGCAAATGCCTAATACAGATTGTGGAAAATGCCTTCTAAAGTGGTGGCCTTTTCTCAGCTACAGCTGACTCTTAATATAGGGGAAATGTAGACTTAGTATTTCTGAAGCTTCATTTTCTTTTCTCTATGAGGAGCCAGAGATACAGATTTTTACTTGCATCTCCTGACTTAAATATTGGCCACTTTATTTCATTTTTTTTATTTATAAAACACTGTATATGGGGTATCATTGTGCAGGATATGCAAAACTCACCTGTGAACATGTCTTATCTTCTGGAAATCAGATGGCAACTTTTGTTTTACCAAATTCAGACTCTGTGACTGAGAGCATAGCCTGAATGTGTGTCTCCCTCCTATGTGGAAAGGATGATAGTAGCAGAAGAGGTATGAAAAACATCTTCTAATCAAAGAAGCCCAGTCATTAATAGAAGCAATTGTTCACCTAATTATGATTTCAAAAAGATCTATTACTGAATAAGTGTCCTCTATTTCTGGAACAATTTAGGAAAGTAGAGCATTTTCAAGAGTCTATGTTGAGAACTTCTAGGAATTAATGTAAAATTTTAATAATATTCTCATAAAATACTATTTTATAATTACTTGAACATAATTAATATTCCATTCCAAATATAGACCTTGAAATACTAATATAACATCCTAGACACATAGCAGTTGCAGCGAAAGCCATCAGTGTCCTTGAGTTTATGCTTGACAAGTTTTGCTTAGTGTTGATAGAGATATACAGAGAATGGCCTATTGGGGAACATATTTCCAGAACTCTTTTTAGGGAAATAAACAGAATCATTATGAGTTGAAAATATATTTGTATACAATGATTGTATTATTTACATTGTTTCCTTTTTGAAGTGTAAATAAGTTTTTAAGCAATAATTGAATCAACAAAACAGTCATGTAAGTTCCTCTTGGTGCAAATAGCTTGACAACTATCTAATACTATATATTTTTCCTCTGCCTGTATTCATTTATTTTATTTGTGTGGATTTTTCCCCTTCTCACTACCTACCTACTTGTCAGTCTTTGAAGGGTTACTTATGATACACATAAAAATTTGGTACAAAAATCAACATGAAATCTATCCACTCAAATATTTAAGTGTACAGTATTAACTATATGCACATTATTTTAAAGCATACCTCTAAATCATTTCTGTATTGCATGACTAAAAATGTATGCCTCTTGAACAGCAACTCTCCAATCACCCCTCACCCTAGCCCTGGGACACTACCATTCTACTCTCTGATTCTGAGTTTGACTTCCTTACATACTCTATTTAAGTATAATCATGCATAATTTGTCCTTTGTCACTAGTTTATTTCACTTACCATAATGTCTTCAAGGTTCATCCATGTAGAGTAATAATCCATTTTATGCATATACCATGTTGTTTGCCCACTCATTCATCATTGTGCATTTAGATTGCTTCTATTTACAGACCATTATGCATGATGTTCTAATAAACTCATGTGTGTAAATATCACTTTGAAACACTGCTTTCATTTATTTTGGAAAAACATTCAGGAATGGGATTGTTGGATCATAAGACAGTTTATTTTTTATTTTAGAGAAACAACCATAGTGTTTTCCATAGCAGCTGTAGCATTTTATACTCTAACATGAGTGTACAATGTTCCAATTTTTCCAAATCCTCACAAACACGTGATTTTTTTCTTTTTTAAAATAAATAGTGGACATTCTAACAGATGTGAGATGATAAAGGATTTTGATTTGCATTTTCCTAATGACTAGTGATGTGGCACATCTTTTCACATACCAGTTGGCCAGGAACAAGATACCCCCAAGGAGCTGCTCTAGTGATCTACTTGTTCCAGCAAGGTCCTACCTCCTGAACTCTTCAGAACCTCCCAATATAGTGCTATCAGCTGGGAACCAAGTGTTTAAAACATGAACCCGTGGAGGATATTTCATATTCAAGCCATAATATTCTGTCCCTGGCCCCCAAAGGCTCATAGTCATTATCATCTCATAATACAAAATGTATTCAGTCTATTTCCAAGACAAGAGTATCCATGACAATAGTCTTAACAGTTACAATATTGTTCAAAATCCATCCAGAGTATCTATTGAAACTCCAGGCAATCTCTTAGTCATAAACCCTTGTAAAATTAAAAGGAATGTTACATACTTCCAAGATACGATGGCACAAAGTAAGTATTCCCATTCCAAAAGGGAGGAATAGAATACCTTCCTACCAGAATCATCTATTAAAACTCTTTTTTTAGTATTCTAGGGCTTCTGCAGCCCACATTTCCAAACTCTGCCAAATTCCTTATACAAACAACTTCCAAAGGTCAGGTTGGAAACACATGGTCAGGTTTAGTCACAGCAACACCAACTTCTTTAGTACCAATTTTCTGTATTAGTTACTCTTTCATTACTGTGAACAAATACTTGACAGAAACAACGTAAATGGGAAAGATTTATTTTGGCTCATGGTTTCAGAAGGTTCAGTCTATGGTCAATTGGCTCCTTGTTTCTGGACCCATTATGAAACAGTACATCATGGCAGTGGGAATGCATGGAAGATATAAGTCTTCACATTATAGTAGCCAGGAAGCAGAGAGAACAATAAGCCAGGACAAGATACCCCAAGGACTCTCCCCTAGTGACTTACCTTAGGAGCTAGATCCCACCTCATAAAGTTTCCAGAACCTCATGAAATAGCACCACCATCTGGGAACCCAGCATCTAAAACATGAGCCTGTGGGGGACATTTCATATTCAAAGCATAACAGAGTATTTGTTTTCATCCTATAAAACTCAAACTTTTCATTTGACAAGAAATACCCTTGATCATCTCTTTCTATTGTACCTCTATAAAGCTTAATTTAATATGTTTTATGTATAATGATCATTATATTCTTATATCCGCAGTTAGTTTGATAATTTGAAGCTGGCACTATTTAATAAAATTCTGAGACTTATCTGAAAAGCATATTACTTTATTTAATGTATGCTACAACTTCTTGAACAACTGGAAAGGGAAAGCAAATTTATTTGGGCCAAGAAGTTCTAGTTAAACTTGATCTCCCTGGATGCTGGTTTCCTGTGGAATGCCTGTGTGCCTGCATGCCTCTTTCTTTTTGTTTTTGTTTTTTTTTTTTCCCTTTTCTTTCTTTCTTTCTTTCTTTCTTTCTTTCTTTCTTTCTTTCTATCTTTCTTTCTTCCTTTTTTCTTTCTTTGTTTTCTTTGTTTTCTTTCTTTATTTCTCTCTTTCTGTGTCTCTCTGTCTCTTTGTCCTTTTCCTTCTTTCTTTCTTCCTTCCTTCCTTCCTTGCTTGCTTGCTTGCTTGCTTTCTTGCTTGCTTTCCTTTCTTTCTCCCCCTCCATTTAAGTTTTCCATGAAAAAATAAATGGCCTTCACCAGATGGTGGCCTTATGTCTATCTTATTATTGCAAGTTAAACTAAGTATCAAAGTCATTGTAGAAATTAGTACTGTGCTTCTGAAGTCTTGCTAGCATAGCAAAGATTCTGCTGATCAGTCTTGTCAGAGTATGTCTCTTTGCTATTTCCAAAAGCAGCAAAGTATTTGTAGTATCTTCTTTATGTGAAGCACTCCTATCTTTCTGTTATTTGAACCACCTTCTAGGGATCAGAAAGTAACTCTGGCACAGGATAATTGGAAAATACCATCTGGACTTGGATTGATAATGTTGTCACAGAGGATATAGTTACTAAAGTTAGAGAAGGGGCTGGGATTTAGCTCAGTTGGTAGAGTGCTGCGCTGCAGTCTCCAGGTTCCTCAGTTCACAGCACCACAAAAATGGGAGAAGGACCTGGCAATCCACTCCCAAGGCAATCCCAAAAACCGTCAGCCAATGAAAACACTATGAGGGTCGCTATGAGTCAGATACTGACTCGACAGCACCTAACAACAACAACAACAAAGTTAGAGAACAGTGGCCCTAACTATGCTTAAAATGTGGAGTCAGAATGACAATCATAGCAATGTAAATGATTTTTCTCATCTAATTTGTTTTAAATCAAGTTACTATTTATTAGCATCTTTAGCTGGGCTAAATGATTTATGCACTATCATGTGCCCCTAGTGACTACCGTTTACACACATAATCAATATTATTCTCCTCATTTAAGAGATGAAGAATACAATTATTGGAGAGCAAAGGGGAGTGGCCCAAGGTAGGACCTTATAAACCTGAGAATAAAACACAAATGTATCAGAATCCGAAATTTCAATCTCCCTACTAAATCTCACTACACTGAAACCTCTATTAACAAGAGCATTTGGGGCTTGCATCATAAAAAAAGACTTTGGCCTTGAAGTTAGCAAATCTGGATGTACTAGATGATTTTCAAAGATAGGTTCTCTAGGAGGCATATGTTGAATAGAGTTAAGAAACCAACATTTCTATTGAGGAGTAATAGGTATGCAAAGAAAAGAAGGTAGTGTACCTACTACATTCCTTTAAGCTGTCTGACCTGTCTTTTTTGAAAAGGAATTTTAATGGTGCATCTCTATGTTGCCCCAGTGATGTTACATTACTAGTATATATCATGAATATTGTTTTGTTTAGGATTATAAATATGGATAAGCCTCATTTGTGCTTAATTTTTTTCAGATAAAATAATATGTGTATTACATTAACCCTACATGATTCTCTCCCATTAGAAGATCTCTGGTTAGCAAACATTTTGTGGAGATACTCTCCCTCTCCCTTTCATATATCATTCAAGTTTGCTTTTCACAGGATCTTAAAATGTCTGCATGTGTCTAAAAGATAAAAAGTTCTGGAAGCAGGAAGTTACCTGGGGCAGACAATACCAATCCAGAGCAGAGAGTCTTGGCTTTCATAATGAGGAGTTAATGTGACATCACTTAATCTGTTACTGATTTTTTGCCATATTTAAGCAGAAGGGAAAGTGAGATGAAAGCTGTAAGTAGTTGAATGGGTAGGAGACAGGGCATCAGAAGCCTGAGTCTGCCTTCTTTTGTAATACTAGTTTAATCCTTTTCTCGCCCCACAACATTGATCTTAAAGAGACCTTTTTGGTCTAAAATTGAAGAGTATTTGAAGCTGGGTGCGGTGATGCATGCCTGTAATTCCAGTGATTTAGGCAGCAAAGAGAATAGGATTGAGAGTCAAAGACAGAGACAGCATGCGTAAGAAATGTTTAAAAATGAGCTAAGGGTGTAGGTAAGTGGTAGAGCACTTGCAAAAATATGTATGAGGTTCAACCTTCAAGTAGTACTTGAGGTTCAACCCTCAAGTACTATAACAATAACAACAACAACAACGACAACAACGACAACAACAATAATAATAATATTTATCTTATTAAAAAGTTAAGAAGTGCCTTAATAGTTATTTTGGTGGAGATATTTTTGAAAGAGGGCTCAAGAAGACTAGAGTTTTCAATGTTCAATTAGAGTAGAAGCTGAATTTAAAATTAAAGAGCTCTAAAATAGGGTTAGGAAGAAAAGCTTCATATATTTTGGGAATTAAGCAACTCAATGCCTTCATGCCATGAAATAACAACAAACACATGGGAATCTGATTAGATGAGAGTTAACTGGAGTCCTTACTCTTAAACAGACAAAAGAATGAACAAGGGGATTTGAGATACAGACCCTTGAGCAGAGATGCCAACAAAGAGTATCTTTATATAAATGTCAATGTCTAAAGGACTGAGTCAGTGTTAGAAAACTATAATTTTGTAAAATGAAAATTCATAGGAATGTAAATTGTTTAACCAGTTTGGAGAACTGCTTGGAAAACTGTAATAAAATAAAAAATATATCCAGGCTATGACCTAGCATTTTTACTCCTAGACATCTTTAAAGCAACCTGATACATTGTGCTTTCAGAAGCAAGTGGATGAATTTTCACTGCAGCACTGTAGTAATAGTAAAAACTAGAAATAGTCTATGCTTCTGTTGACATAAGCATGGAAAGATAAACTGCCTGTTCATAAATAGAAATGCTAAAAATTAGTGGAAATGAAGGTATTAGAATGCCATGACAAAAGGAAATTTATCTCAGAGACATAAGTAAAAATGCAAGATGGAAAACAGGATGAATTTTTTTCTTTTTAGTTTAAAAACATGCAAGGGTAAAGTTGGGTACTATATGGGAATTCATACATAAGTAGGAAAGAAAGAAGTGGTTGGTTTCAGACACATTACAGTAATTACTGGTGAAAGGGAGGGAGACAAATATAAATAGACATGAGTATATGGGTATTGAATATATGTCTGGTGATAGGGCTGATGGATCCATTCATTGCATTAGTTACTGTAACTTTTTATGTGCCAGAGATTATTAAGAATTAAAAAATTGAAAACTAATTTTAGCTTTGACTATTTATCCATAAACTTGTATATTCATTTATTTAGTATTTGTAGTGCTTCTACTTTGAATGAGGTCCCCATTAAAGCCTGTTAAAGAAAGAAAAGATGATAAGCCATCATCTATTCCCTCAAAAAAATTTACATTTCAGTTGGTAGTATTAAACCCACAGAGAAATCTGGACATTTAATAATATACAAAGTATTTAGTAATTCTTTTCTAATGGATTGTTTTTTAAAAGTATTGGCAGGTTCACAGCAAGACTGAAATTACAGATTTCCCATATATTCTCTATTCCCACCTATGTAGCTTCCTCATAATGAAAGTTTTACACCAAAGGGGTACATATGTTACAATCAATGAACCTATATTGAAACATCATCATTACCCAAAGTTCACAGTTTATATTTGGGATCACTTTTTGTGCTGTTATTTAAGTTTTGACAAATATACAAAATGTATGTCCACCATTATACTCCCCAGCATATCTGTCAGTTTGCTGTACAGTGGGGATATGTTGCTGTGATGCTGATAGATATGCCACCAGTATTAAAGGTACCAGCAGGGTGACCATTGGTAGACAAGTTTCAGCTGAACTTCCAGACTAAGACCAACTAGGGAGTAGGACTCAGGATCCCACTCCTGAAAAAATTAGCCATTGAAAACCTTATGAATAGAGAAGCACTGTCAGATATAGTGCCCCCCCCCATGTGGAAGGCACTTAAAAGTAGACTGGGAAAGAGTTACCTTCTCCAAGTAGAGTCTACCTTAATGGCAGAGAGAATAAAACCCCAGGGACCTCCATTTCCTGAGTGGCACAACTCAAAATGAGAAGAAACCACTGTAAATATCTACGAATAAGTGGAACATGGAATGGACATAGTATGAATCTGGGAAAATTAGAAGTCATCAAAAGGAATGGAGCACATAAATATCAATATTGTAGGGATCAGTGAGCCAAAATGGACTGGCATAAACCATTTTGAATTACATAATTATATGGTCTGCTATGCTGGGAATAACAAAGAGAAATGGGGATGCATTCATCATAAAAAAGACATCTCAAGATGTCTTAAAGGATAATGCTGTCAGTGGTAGAATATTATTGATATGCATACAGGGAAGGCCAGTTAATATGACTATTATTCAAATTTATGCACCCACCACTAAGGCTACAAATAAGATAAGGAAGATTTTTACCAGCTTCTGCAATCTGAAATAGATTAAACATGTAATCATGATGTACAGATAATTACTGGAATGACTGGAATGCAAAAGTAGGAAACAAAAAAGGCTCAGAAGATGGAAAATAGGGCCTTGGTGACAGAAACAATGCTGGAGGTTGTATAATAGAATTTCATCTCACCAATGACCCTATCATTCAAAATACATTTTTCCATCAATATAAATGGAGACTATACACAGAGAGCCTGCAGCTATAGCCCTGTGGCATCCGATCACGTCAGATCTCGGAAGCTAAGCAGGGTCGGGCCTGGTTAGTACCTGGATAGGAGACCGCCTGGGAACACCAGAAACTGTAGGCTTGGGAGAAGGACCTGGCAACCCCCTCCCAAAAATCAATCTGCCATTGAAAACCCTTTGAACAGCAGAGAAGCACTGACAATAGTGTTTCCCCTGTTGTACACAGGGTCGCCATGAGTCGGACACCAACTGGACGGCACCTAACAACAACAACAACAACAATACACAGAGAATTTATCAGTTGGAATATTCAGGAACTAAATTGATTACATTTGTGGAAAGAGATAACAGAAAAGCTCAATATCAATGTCAGAACAAGACCAGGTGCTGATTGTGGATCAGATCATCATCTGTTCATATGCAGGATCAAACTGAAACTGAAGAAAATTAGAACAAAGGTACAAGAGCTACTGGATGACCTTTAGTATATCTCACTTGAGTTCAGAGACCACCTCAAGAACAAGTTTGATGCATTAGAGATTAACAATAGAAGGCCAGATGAGTTGTGGTATTACATTAAAGACACCATTCATGAGAAAATAAAGAGGTTATTAATAAGACAAGAAAAAAGCAAAGACAAAATGACATGTTACAAGATACTCTGAAACACGCCCATGAATGTCAAACAGCTAAAGTTAAAAGAAGACGTGATGAAGTTAAGGAACTAAACAGAAGATTTCAAAGGGTAGCAGGAGAAGACAAAGTCAAATAGTATAGTGACACATGCAAAGAGCTGGAGATAGAAAACCAAAAGGGAAGAACATGCTCTGTTTTTCTCAAGCTGAGGGAATTGAAAGAATTCAAGCCTCAAGTGGCAATAGTGAAAGATTCAACAAGGACAATATTAAATAACACAGGGAACATCAAAAGAGGATGGGAAGACTATACAGAGTCATTATACCAAAAAGAACTGGTGGGTGAATAACCATTTTAGTGGATTGCTTCTGATCAGGAACCAATGATAATGATGGACAAAGTGGAAGCTGCCTTGAAGGAATTGGTGAAACATAAGGCTCCAGTAATAGAAGGAATACTCATAAGGATGTTTTAACAAAGGCAGCACTGGGGATGTTAACTTGTTTATGCCAAGAGATTTGGAACACAGCTACCTGGCCAACTGACTGGAAGAAACCCATATTTGTGCCTATTTCCAAGAAAGGGAATCCAACCAAAGGTGAAAACTATTGAACAATAAAATTAATATCACACACAAGCAAAATTTTGCTAAAGATCATTCAAAAGTGACTGCAGGAGTATATAGACATGAAACTGCTGGTAAATCAAGTTGGACTCAGAAGATGGCATGGAACCAGGGACATCATTGCTCATGTCAATGGATATTCACTGAAAGCAGAGAATGCCAGAAAGGTGTTTATTTTTTTATTGATTATGCAGAGGCATTTGACTGTGGATCATAACAAATTTTGAATAACATTGTGGAGAATGGGAATACCAGAGCACTTAATTATACTCATGAGGGATTTGTACATGGACGAAGAGGCAGTAATTCCAACCAAACAAGGAAGTATTGCTTGGTTTAAATTTGAGAAAGGTGTGGGTCAGGACTGTATCCTTTCACCATACCTCTTCAATACCTATGCTGAGCAAATAATTCAAGAAGCTGCACTGTATGAAGAAGAATGCTGTACCGTGATTTGAGGAAGACTCATTTACCACCTGCATTATGCAGATGACACAACTATGTTTGCTGAAATTGAAGAGGATTTGAAATATTCACTAATGGATATCATCAAAGAACACAGGCTTCAGTATGGATTGTACCTCAACATCAATAAAACAAAAATCCTTACAGCTGGGTCAGTACAAAACTTCATGATACATGGAAAAAAGATTGAAGTTGTCCAAGATTTTACTTTACTTGGTTTCACAATCAATATCTGTGGAAGCAGCAGTCAAGAAATCAAAACATACATGGTTTTGGGAATAGCTGTTGAAAAATACCTCTTTAAAGTGTTAAAAATAAAGATTTTACACTAAAGATGAAGGAGTACCTAACTCATGCCATGGTATTTCCTGTCTCATCATATGGTTGTTAAAGTTTGACACTGAAAAAGGGAGACAAGAGAAAAAATGATGTTTTTGAGTTAATGGTGCTGGAGATGAATTTTCAATATACCATGGACTGCCTAAAGGATCAACAGATCTCTCCTAGGTGAAGTGCGACAAGAGTGCTCCTTTGAAGCTAATATGACTAGAGAATATCTTACATATTTTGGACATGTTTTGAGGATGGCACAATCCCTGTAGAAGGACATCATGTTTGGGGGAGTAGCAGGTCAATAAAAAAAGGAAGACCCTCAACTAGATGGATTGACACAGTATCTTCACTTAAATATAAGGAAGATTTTATGCCTGGTGCAGAATCAGGGATTGTTTCCTTCTTTTGTAGACAGAGTCCCTGTGAACCAGACATGACTTGACCACACCTAACAATAACCTCAACACCATTATACTGCCATATGTAAGTTTTACTACCCTAAACATCCTCTGGGTTCCCTCAGTTTATCCTTCCTTCCCTCCTAACCTGTGGCAATTACTGAACTTTGTACTGCCTCTATAGCTTTGGGTTTTCCAGAATGTCAAATAGTCAGAATCATAAAGTAGGAAGCCACTTCAGATTCACTTAGCTCTCTTAGTAATGTACATTCAAGTTTCTTCCATATTTGTTCATTATCTGATAGCTCTTTTTTGGCGTGTGTGTGTGTGTGTGTGTGTGTTACTGGTGGTTGAACCCATGGCCTTGTGCTTGCATGCTTTGCAAGTGCTGGACCACTGAGCACCCTCAGCCCTTTTATTTATTTATTTATTTATTTATTTATTTATTTATCTATTTTTACTTTTTTTGAGACTGGGTCTCACTAAGTTATGCAGACTACCTCTGGGCTAGAACTTGCAATCCTCCTGCCTCCACCTCCCCAGTCGCTGGGATTACAGGTGTGCACCACGACGCTGAGCAATAGCTCATTTCTTTATAGTACTCAATAATATTTTATTACATAGGTATACTACCATTTCTCTATTCACCTATTGAAGGACATCTTGGTTGCTTTCTAGTTTTAGTAATCATAAATAAAGATTTGAAAAACATCTCTATTCAGGTTTTTATGTCAACATATTGTTTGAACTTATTTAAGTAAATACCAATGCCTGCAGCTGTAGCACTGTGTTGTCCGATCTCATCGGATCTCGGAAGCTGAGCAGGGTCGGACCTGGTTAGTACTCAGATGACAGATGCCCTGGGAACACCAGGTGCTGTAGGCTTGGGGGAAGGTCCTGGCAACGCACTCCTAGAAATCAATCCACCATTGAAAACCTTATGAACAGCGGAGAAGCACTGACAATGGTGCTTCCCCTGTTGTATATAGGGTTGCTATAAGTCGGATACCTACTCAAGGACACCTAACAAAAACAATACCAAAGGGAAAAACATCTTACACAGAGAGGAGTAAATATATGTAGTATATCAGATTTCTCCTCAGTAACCACAAAAACAACAAGAAAGTGGTGTGAAACACCCCACTAAAGTGTTCAATGGTAAAATTAAAATTATATACATTTATCATGCACACTATGCTATTTTGAAACTTATACACATCGTGGGATGGCAAAAATAGGGCTAATTTAAGCATACACACACACACACACACATATACATATATACGTATATATGCATAAAACCTCATATATTTTCTGTGGTAAGAGAAATAGTTTCACGAAATATACTGTATAACATGGTGACTATAGTTAATAATGGGCTGGGGTTTATTTCAGTTGGTAGAGTACTTCTCTGCACTCTCTTGTGACCATGCATTCTATCTCAAGCACTTCAAAAAGAGGAGAAGGACCTCACAGTCCACCCCTGAAACAATCTCAAAACAATCAGCCATTGAAAACCTATGAACAGCAGAGAAGCACTGACATAGTACTGGGCATGACACAGTGTCAGAGAGTGTTTTATTCTGTTGTACACAGGGTCCCTATGAGTCAGACCTGATGTGATGGCACCTAATGAGAGCAACAATAACATCATTGTATTCTTGAAAAATGATAAGATTATATTTAGATTCTATAAGAAACTGCCAAACTATCTTTCAAAGTGGCAGTGCTATTTTATATCCCTACCAACAATGAAGGAAAGTTTCTGTTGTTCCACATTCTCTGTAGCATTTGCTGTCATCGAAGTTTTAGATTTTGGCCATTCTGTTCGGTGTATAATGATATATCATTTTTTGTTTTTATTAGTAATAAATTAAAGATATACTATGAGAATATTTTCATATGGTTGTTTTTTATCTCCATATCTTCTCTGAGGTATCTGTTGAAGTCTGTTGATAATTTGTTTATCAGGTCAAACTATTTGGTTCTTGCATTTTTTTTTGTTGTTGTTGTTAGGTGCCTTCAAGTGGAGTCCGACTCATAGTGACCCTATGTACAGCAGATCAAAACACTTGCCAATTCTGTGCCACACAAATGATCTTATTTATGTTTAAGCCCATTGTTGCAGACATTGTGTTAATACATCTGGTGTTTTGTTTTAGAAGATTATTATTAGAAGAGAACCTTTAATAGATATGTTGTTGTTGTTGTTGTTGTTGTTGTTGTTGTTGTTGTTGTATGCTGTCAAGTTCGTATCTGACTCATAGTGACCCTCATAGGGTTTTCAATGGCTGACTGTTTTGGGATTGCCTTGGGAATTCATTGCCAGGTCCTTCTCCCATTTTGCAGTGCTGGGAATCGAACTCAGGACCTCAGAGACTGCAGAGCAGCGCGCTACCAACTGAGCTAAATCCCAGCCCCTTAATAGATTTGGCCTATTCAGATTGTCTATTTTTTGTTGTGTGAATTTTGATGGATTGGATCTTTCACAGAATTGGTCCATTAATCAAGATTTTGAAATTTCTATGCATGGGGCTGTTCATAGTATTCCTTTGTTATATTTTAATATCAGACTGATCAGTAGTGATGTTTCTTCTTATTCATGATAAAATGATAAAATACTATGATATAATGATAAAATACTATTCTCTTATCTGTAAAGGATATGCTCCAAGCCTCCCAGTAGATCCTTGAAACTGGGGACAGTATCAAATTCTATTAGATTTTTTTTCTTATAAATGCATACCTATAATGACTTTTTTGCTTCCTTCTTGAACGATATCTTTTATGTCATGCCACAACTCTTCTGGTCTCCTGTCATTTGTGTCTAATGCATTAAACCTATTTTTGAGGTGGTCTCTGAACTCAGGTGGGATATACCCAAGGTCATACTGTGGCTCTCGTATACTTGTTCTAATTTTCTTCAGCTTCAGTTTGAACTTGCATATGAGAAGTTGATGGTCTGATCCACAGTCAGCACCTGGTCTTGTTTTGACATTTTGTACAGAGCTTTTCCATCGTCTCTTTGCACATATGTAGTCAATTTGATTTCTGTATGTTCCGTCTGGTGAAGGAAGCAAAAAGTTCTTAAAAAGACAAGGAAAAGAGAAAAGACCAAATTACATGTTAAAAGAGACACTGGACATTGCCCTTGAACATCGAGCAGCTAAAGCAAAAGGAAGACATGATGAAGTTAAGGAACTAAACAGAAGATTTCAGAAGGCAGCTCGAGAAGACAAAATCAAATATTATAATGACATGTGCAAGGAGCTGGAGGCAGAAAACCAAAAGGGAAGAACATGCTCTGTGTTTCTCAAGCTTAAGGAAGTGAAGAAAAAATTCAAGCCTCGAGTGGGAGTAGTGAAAGATTCTACAGGGAAAATATTAAATGATGCAGGACACATCAAAAGAAGATGGGAAGAATACACAGAGTCATTATACAAGAAAGAATTGGTAGATGACCAACCATTCCAAGAGGTTGCATATGAAGAGGAACCAATGGTGTTGAAGGACAAAGTGGAAGCTGCCTTGAAAGAACTGGCGAAACACAAAGCTCCAGGAATTGATGGGATCCCAATAGAGATGTTTCAACAAACAGATGCAGCACTGGAGGTGTTAACATGTTTGTGCCAACAGATTTGGAGAACTGCTACTTGGCCAACTGACTGGAAGAGATCCATATTTGTGCCTATTCCCAAAAAAGGGGATCCGACTGAATGTGCAAACTATCGGACAATATCATTAATATCACACACCAGCAAAATTCTACTAAAGATCATTCAGAAGCGACTGCAGCAATATATAGACAGGGAATTACCGGAAAATCAAGCGGGATTCAGAAGA
>VMDO01021603.1:0-35125 GCA_007922755.1 Pedetes capensis | reverse complement strand
ACCACTTATTGAACAGTTGAATAATTACTGTACTTCAGATATTGTGCTCCATAATTTCATTTTTTTGTATCATATTTAGTCCTCATGACAGCCCAGTAAATAAGTTATTACTCCACTTTTTAATTGAGGAAATAGAGGATCAGTGAGGCGGGATAACCTGCCCAAAGTTATATGGATGAAAAATGACTAGAATATCATCTTAAGTGAATGAACACAAGCTCAAAAAGAGAAATACCATACGTTCTCACTCATATGTGGGAGCTGAATCTTACTTAAAGAAAGAAAAAATCCTATACATAACTTGATATATAAAAATGCACAGTTAAACTTAGTGAAAAAGGGACAATATAAAGAGTAGAGAGAAGGAGGGAGGGAACTGCAAAAGGAAGTGAAGATTATGGAAGGTGGGATGGGGAGGAGAATCAATGTAGAGGGATAAAGGAGGAGAAGATAATCTCAATGTAAACAATGCAACTTCATGAGCACCTGGGAAAAACAGAGGAACATAACCCAAATATGCATATGAGTTTTACTACATATTAGCTATAAGGCTCCATAAACTTTGTGTGTTGATGAAAGTGTTGGCAGAAGTGATGTAATGGACGCATAATGGAAAAAGCCAATGCAGTATTACTCTGTACCCCACCAACATTTACCAATAAAGGGAGGGAAAAAAATGACTAGACCACTAGACCATGATTTTTTAAATAACGTTTTTTAGGTATTGGGTATTGCACCCAAGGCTTTGTGTATGCTAGGAAAGCATTCTGTCACTGAGCTATAACCATGATATTATTTCAAATTTCTCACTTTAGTGTCTTGTGATCTTTTACCTAATACGTGTTTGTGGATGTAATTTTATTGGTTTTGTATCAATAGGCCCATCAGTTTTAACATTTTGCTTGTTATAGCAACCGTGACTCAAACTAGTTTAACCAATAAATAAATTTATCATCTCACTCATAAGTAATTCCAGATGTATGGTGGGCTTCAGGGCTAATCTCTTCAGTAGTGTGAGGATATAGATTTGCTCAGACTTCTGATTTATGTCCTATAGATTATTACCAACTAGAATTTATTCTGTGATTGTAAGTGATCTGATTTCCAGGAATTCTATCAATATAATCCTTTACATCACAGGTCAGCTCTAGCCAAAAGGTTCAGACACAGAAAAATCCAAAGAAGAGACACCATTATTTCAATGGCTCTTTCTTAGAAGTAAAATTTCTCCAGCTTACATTTTACAAGTTTCTGGTTACTGTAATAGTTTTCTATTGAGATCACAATAAATTATCACAAATCTAGTGGCTTAAAAAAAGCTTATTTATTATCTCACAGTTTTGTAGGTCAGAAGGATGGCAGTATCAACTAGGTTCTCTTCTTTTTTTTTTTTTTTTTTTTTTTGGGTACTGGGGGTTGAACTCAGGGCCTCGCACTTGCATGCTTTGCAAGTGCTGGACCACTGAGCTGCATCTCCAGCCCATTTTTTTTTTTTTAACTTTTTGAGACAGGGTCTCACTAAGTTACACAGACTACCTCTGGTCTTGAACTTGTGATCCTCCTGCCTCCACCTCCCGAGCTGCTAGGATTACAGGTGTGTGCCACCTGGGTGTGTGCTCTGGGTTTTCTTTTTAAGGCTGAAGTCAAGGTACAGGCTGGGCTGGCCTGAGCTAATACCTGGAAGATCTGAGGAAGAAATCTACTTCCTAGCTCAACTAGATATAGACAAAATCCTGCTCCCTGTGGTTGTAGACTGATATCCTTATTTGCTTGCTGGCTATCAGCTGGGGATTACTAGAGGTAACTCCTGGAAGATGCCTACATTCCTCATCCAGTGGGTCCCTTAAATACTTCTTGTGCTTCAAATCTCTTTGGCTTTCCCTTCTTTCCCAATGGGCTAAAGACACTTCTCTGCTTTCTAGTGCTTGTGTGATTACACTAGGCTCACCCAGGTATTCTCCCTATTTTAAGGTTGACTGTGCCTTATAACATAACCTAATCATGAAAATAGTATCTCATCATATTCATAGTTTTTAGGGATTAGAGAGGGGACATCCTTGGGGCATTTTAGGTGGTTGGGTCACATACTCTTTTCTGAGATAATCACTGGCTAGGGAAATGAATTATGATAATTTTCTCAGATAGTCTTCTGGGATGGAATAGAATCACTGAGAGAGTAAGCCACGATGTTTATTGTTCCTTCTTGTTGTTGTTGTTAGGTGCCGTCGAGTCTGTATCCGACTCATAGCAACCCTCGCAGGGTTTTCAATGGCTGTTTCGGGATTGCCTTGGGAGTGGATTGCCAGGCCCTTCTCCCATTTTTGTGGTGCTGGGAATTGAACTTGGGACCTCAGAGACTGCAGCGCAGCGCTCTACCAACTGAGCTAAATCCCAGCCCTTATTGTTCCTTATGTGCCGGCATTATAATGCTTCTTTTGAAGAATGCTATCTTCTGGACTTGAATTTTATGAGTTGCTTGGGATATTGGTTAACCATCATTTTCAATGAGACAAAAAGAGAGACTTTTAAGTCTAGCATTTGAGAACAAACAAAAAAGAAGTCTTTTTTTCACATCCTAGCAGGGTAAATTATCTCTAAAAGTGAAAGCTGATAAACTTGTTGAGGTGATAGATGATAGCAGCATTATGACTACCATTTGGGGTTTTTTATAGGTCTTTGTTTTAGACTTATCATAGAATTATAGCAGATATAGAAAGAATATCGCTCCAGATGTTACAGGTAAATCATTTTAGATGTCTGGGAACAACTTTCTATAAGAAATCATTGTCCACATTGAGAAGCCACTTACAGACTCATCAACTTTCAGTGGTCTCCAGTACTGCTTTAAAAGTTCCTCTGTGACTAGGTGTGGGAGCACACACCTGTAGGAGGATCCCCATGGGTTCAAGGACAGCCTGGGTTATATAGCAAGTTCCAGGCTACCCTGGGCTACACAGTGAGACCCTATCTCAAAAAAACAAGAAAAAAAAAGTTCCTCTGTGAGACTCATGTAATTTCCCTCCCTCTTTAACTTCTTCCCTCCCTCTACCATCCTGTTCTTTCTAGTCTATTGGGATGTAAGGGTGTCTGGCTATCACACATGTCATGCCATTAAGATCTAGTGTGGTTTAGGAAGTCTAGTTAACAAGGTAGATATCATTTTCCCTAATCCCCTTCATAAGCATCCTTTCAGAGGCTGTTTTTCTTGTCCAAGATGATGACTTTCCTCTGAGGAGAAGTTTTCATCAGATAAGAGTATCTCAGTAGGGGCATTTCCCTCTAGAAACTCTTATGTACGGCTCTAGCATTGCTGATTGCCCCTTCTGACAGGAATGCACACAAAAAGTGTTTACTTAGGATTGTTTCAGGAGCCTGAACCAGGGACAGAATTTGGTCCAGGTGAGGTATACATTCTCCTTGTTTGGCTATCTTATAAGCCAAAATGAAGCTCAAGAGTTGCTAAACTTTCTGAACTATAAATAATTCCAGGAAATGAAGTGATAGTGGACACATAGGACAGATCTGGGTCTTTTGCTACAAATATGGTATTTTTTGTTAAAAAATTAAAGGTAAACTAGAAGTGAAATCTGGTAGACTTCCATCATTTTCTATTGTCCCTGGATTAATTTTAAAAAGCTTTTTAAGTATGAGGAAATTTAGGTCATAATTGGGTATAATGAGGTTAAGCAGTTAATCAAAAGTAAGTTAGACTTTTGAGCTCTTCATCTGTCTAATACCTGATTTTAAGCATTCATTATCAATGGAATCATTAGTTCTCTTTGTTGTATTATAGTCTTACTATATGTTAACAATGTTATAAAAATGTATACTTTGGTGCAAATTAATATTTAATACATATCAGTCAATCAGTTTTTTATTTTTTATGGAGAGACCACTATTTTCTTTGCCTGACTTAAATTATTCATTCAGTGTTGGAATTGTCATTACTGCATTCATGAATAAAACATGGCATATTAGAAATATTATATTCTCAATAACTTTTCTATTAATCATATTATATTGTTTCCCTGTTGAATTACTTAGGTGTGACTACTTATAAAGCTAAATTACTTTATAAGAGAATAAATAAGAGATAAATATTTTATTAGTATAAATTGATGAAATTGTGCCATCTAGTGCCCTTCCCCCCAAAACTTGTACTTTTAGAGTTGTCAGTTTTTAGGATACTAAATGTAACATTAAAGTGAATCTAGAAATCCATATGATGCCTAGTATTATAGATCAAGAATAGTAGTACAAAAATGAAAATAAAATTAGGACACATTTCTGTAGAGTGTACTCTGGGAGCAGGAGAAAATTCTAGCCTATTTCTAGGAATTACTATAGTCATTCCAGGTGTGTCCTAAGATTTTCTACATCTTGTATAAAATTCTCTATGGATAGTGTGTATTAGTGGGGAGAAGAGTTAGAAGATTTGTAATGAGAATGAAGACCATTCAATAATGAGATTGTGGATGATCAGCGATAGAAAGGCAGGAGGATATCTTGAAGGTTGAAGCTTTTGGTTTTCTTTGCCCTTCTGTCCACTGTGTTGCTGCCTCAGGCCCTTTCCTGAGAACTATGGGAACCAGAGGTTTGTGTGTGTTCTGATAAAAGGATGAAAAGAGTTACCTGGTTGCATTAGGATAAAAAGGGAATGTGAAGAAGAGAATGAAGAAAACATATTTTATCATACCAGTAGCTAAAGTTGATACACATAAAGTTTTATTCATTTGTCCAGGTACTGGTTTATGTGAATTTGGAATGGTCCAAATGACTTTGGAGACCTAATTTTCTCTCCTTCCTTCCCTTTTACCCTTTCTCTGCCCCTGCTTCTCTATCTCTTTTGTTTCTTTGTCTCTTTCTCTGTCTCTGTCTCAGTACTGGGAGGATGAACTCAGGGTCTCAAATGAGCTAAGTAAGTTTTACCCTAGCTCCCTTTTTTATTTTGAGACAGTCTTGCTGAATTGCACAGGCTGCCTCTGGCCTCAAACTCTAGATCTTCCTGCCTTAATCTCCCAAGTGCTGGTATGTGCCATAGTGCCCAGCTGAGACCTAATTTTCACATTAAAAACAAAGTGTAAGTGGAAGCAAAAAGTGGTAAAATTTGTCCCCTTAGAAAATAGTTGGGCAGAAACCTAATGAATTCCTTGCAACCATCCACCACTGAAGACCCTATGAATAGTAGAGAAGTACTGACATAGTGCCAGGCATGGCACACTATGGGAAAGTGTTTCCTTCTGTTGTACATAGGGTCATTATGAGTTGGATCTGACTTGACACCTAACAACAACAACAAATATGTTAAAAATTTCTGTAGCTACCTCCCTATATATTCATGGACATATGAACATCAGTTGTGTTATTATGCCTATTCAGTCATGCCTAATTAGATTATCCAGTAAACTTCACTTTCATATTAATCATATACCATCTTTTAACTTCTATTATTTTCTTGAAATTGAATTACTATTTAACTTATGTTTTGGGCCCTTCCATCAGTAACTCTGTATCCATGTAACTATGTATTTCATGTAACATGTATCCATAGCTACAGATCTATAAAAATGTTTTGCATGTCTCTCAATGTCCTTGATCATAAATAATTAATATATGGGCTAGGGTTTAGCTCATTTGGTAGAACACTGCTCTGAGCTCTCTGAGGCCCTGGGTTCAATCTGGGACTGCAAAAATGGGAGAAAGTTCTAGCAGCCCATTCGGGAAACAATCCTGAAACAAGTAGCCATTGAAAACCCTGTGAATTGCAGAGAGGTACTGACAATCTTGACAGGCATGGCACAGTGTCCAGGAGTGTTTCATTCTGTTGTACACAGGGTTGCTATGAGTTGGACCTGGCCTGATGGCACCTAGCAACAACAACAACAACAATTAATACATTCCTGATATTTACTGGGACTGAGCAGAATTTTCCTTTACCTCAGTAAAGACATGTTGCCAACAAATCCTTTATATTACAACCATAAAAAGAAAGTATACTGCTGGGCACAGTGGTGCACGCCTGTAATCCCAGCAACTCTGGAGGCACAGGCAGGAGGATTGGAAGTTTGAGATCAGAGGCAGTCTGCATAATTTAGCGAGACCCTGTCTCAAAAAAGTAAAAAAATAAAAAAATTAAAAAAGGGCTGGTGGTGCAGCTCAGCGGCCCAGCACTTGCAAAGCATGTAGGCGCGAGGCCCTGGGTTCAACCTCCAATATCACACACACACACATACAAAAAGAAAGTATACTTTATCATAGCACTTTCTTTTTTCTTCCAGTAGATGATTTTCCATATGCATTGCTTTTAGTCAAAGTTAGTAAGGGAAGCATTATATCTGCCCTTTTCTAAGGTGCTCCATGTGTACAAAAAACTCACTTTTTCATAAATTATGTTATTCCCTTCACAATACTACACTTTGTCACAAAACATCTCCAATTTATCCCTCCACATCTTCCCCCATGATGGACCACTTATACCTGTGCCTCCAACAACTGTTTCCTTCATTTGGAATTGAGTTTTTCATGTAACAGTGTCGCATGGATCAGGTGGGATGAGGCATTTCCCAAAGAAGCCCAAAGAGTATTTGTGTGCATGGTACTGCAAACTCTACCTGATTTAACTCAGGCCATGTTCATGCTTTGCCTGATTTATGGCAACAAAACAACACCAACATTTCACAACTCAACCTGCTTTCATTCTCCTTTGTGTCCCTTCCCACCAAGGTCTCACACATTAAATCTTATTAAATAATGCTGAAGCATGTTAGCCATTTTACAAACGATGAATAAACATGATCATTATTTATTCTTTTCTGTCTCTTTACCTCCTTCACCCATAATTTCCTCCTCATTTTAGGTAATTTATATTAGGAGGCTAGCATGCATCCATGCATATTTTTCTCCATGCTTTTATAATACATATATAAACATACACATTTGACTTGTATTCTTTGTTCAGTTTTGTAACTCTTTGTTTTTAAAAATGGTATCATACATTCCTGAATCTTGTTCTCAACAGTACATCATGAAAATCATGCCTATTAAATGGAATTACTAAGTCATTCTTTAAAATGTCTACATAGTCTTCCATCCTGAGTCATTCTCATTATTAATAGGCATTTCACTTGTTTCTTTTATGATATTTTGTATGAGCAGAGATAAAAATTATGTTTAATATATGCAGATATTATGTATATAATTTTTGATATGACATCTTAATGGGATAGACATAAAAATATATATTTAACAGATAACTTCCCAAAACAGAAATAATTTGAATTTCCATCATGTATAATTATGATATTATAATTTTCTTGCATTCTCTCAGAAAATACATATTAATGTTTTTTTTAAAGTCTTTGCAATTCTGGTGGGTAAAACATATTATTTCATTATGACTCTGATATAAATTTCCTCACTAATAGTGAGTTGAATATGTATTTTTGGCTATTTTAATTTGTTACTTGGTAAATTCCTCTTTATATTATTTCCCATTATTTATTTATTATCATTTCCCATTATTTATTTCTTTCTGATAATATTTGAGACTGTATGATTTCTATGGCTTGGATATAGGGTGTGTTCTCCCACAGGTTCATGTGTTGGAAGTTTGGTACTCAATGTGGTTGTGTTGGGGCAGGTAGAACTTTTAAGAGGTGGGGCTAGTAGAAGGTGGTTTGGTCATTGCAGACACTATCCTTGGAAGGGATTAATGTAGTCCTCATGAGACCCTGTTACTTTTGGTGAGAGTGGGTTGTTATAAAAAGAGTAAGCTTGGTCCTTGAGTCCCTCTTGCTTCCTGTCTTGCCACATGACTATTCTCTCCTTGCATACATTTCCACCATGATGCCAACAGCTATGTTATGACACTCCAAAAAGGTCTTCATCAGAGGCAAGCATATGTGGGAGTCACATTCTTGAATCTCCAGAACGGAGAGCTAAATAAACCTCTTGTCTTTACAAAGCACATAGCCTCAAGTATTTTGTTATAGCAACAGACAACAGGCTAAAAAAAGATACAGGTATTCAACTGGTTGTGTGCTCTTTATTGGACATAATTTTTTCCAAAGTTGTTGCTTATCTATTGATTTTTATGTTGGGACTCTTATATAATACAAAGTTACATATATTTTTTTGTGGTAATGGGGCCTGAACCTAGGGCTTTGGCATATATTTTTCAAGTGCTCTACTACTGAGCTGTGCCCCCAGTTCATTTTTTATTTTTTATCTTGAGACAAGGTCTTGACAAGTTACACAACTGCCTCTGGCCTTGAACTTGCGATCTTCCTGACTCCACCTCCTGAGTCTCTGGGATTACAGGTGTGCGCTACAACGCTTTTAAATTTTGATATTGTCACAAAAAGATTATCTTTTAAAGCTTTTAAGTTTCTAGAATCAAGAAGCCTTTCTTTGCCTGTATATTTTATAATTAAGTCTTAAAACATTTAGAAATTACTTTTCTAAATGTGCAGTATATGGATGAATTCAATTTCTTATAAGTGGACAGTCAGTTGTGCCAGAATTGTTGAATTAATCTTTTACTCACTTCAATAAAATACCAACTTTGTCTTAAATAAAATATCAACATATACTGGAAAACATTCTGGATTCATTTTTCACTCCTCCTGAACTATTTGTTCATTTACAGTCAATAGTGCATTAATTTGACTAACATAGGTTCATATTCACTGTGTCTTCTGACATTTGGGAACAGGAGTTATTCCTCACTATTCTTCTTTTTTATAATTCTCTATTCCCCTACACTTATTATGTTAAAAAATCAACGAAGATTCTAACTGGAGTTGTATAAGATTATATACTTGTTTTTAGAAAACTGATGTTTTATGATATTATTTTCTTGTTTAAATTTGGTGTCTTTCCATTTGTTCACACTTCTTTTATTTTCTTTGCCTTTCATATGTCATAATTCTTTTTTTTCCATATTAGGGGGCTGAACCCAGGCCTTGCACATATTTTGCAAGTGCTCTACCACTGAGCTGTACTCCCAGTCTCTTTTTTTATTTTTTATCTTCAGAAAGGATTTCACTAACTTATGCAGACTGCTTCTGGCCTCGAGCTCATGATCCTTCTGTCTCCACCTGCTGAGTCACTGGGATTACAAGCATGTACCACCACACCCAGCTCATATTTCATAATTCTATGTAAGCATTTGTCATTATAAATGAGGTTTTGACAGGAGTTGCTGAGGGTAAAGCTCTGTGGTACAGTGCCTGCCAAGGATGTATGAGGTACTGAATTCAAACTCCAGAACTAAAATTAAAAAGAATGATAAATAAATGAGATTTTTTCCAATTTCATTTTGAGGTGCTTGTTATGATATGCAAAAATGATTGGTTTCTTTACAGCAGGGATGATACAAGATGTATATAAATTTGTGGTCAATAGAAGATTTTGTATATCAAGTTTAATAATACCCAAGGACATATAGAAAAAATACTATATAGTAAAAGATAGAGAAGACTTGGATGGGAAACTTAGATGGGAAGGGGGGGAGGGGGGAACATAGAGGAGGGTAAGGGGTAACCTATATGAATAATGCTTATCAAATTGCATATATGAAAATTGTCACAATGAAAATCATGTTAAAATGAATCACATTATGATGTACATTAAAAATTTCTAAAAAAAAAAAAAAAAAAAAAAAGAAACTAAGCAGGAGACGGACCAGCAAACCCACTCCCAAAAATCAATCAGCCATTGAAAACCCTACGAACAGCAGAGAAGCACTAACAACAGTGTTCCGCCTGTTGTACACAGGGTCGCTATGAGTTGGGTACCCACTCGATGGCACCTAAGAACAACAATAGAGCAGAGGGGATCATCTAATCCAAAGCTCAGCTTTTTCTCCTCCTTTAAAAAAATATGATTTTTAAATTGCATACATTGATAGGGTACAGTGTTTTCATATATGCATACTTTTTATCAGCCATGTATGAGAGTTCCTGGCTAGGTAATCAATATGTTAACTAGCTGTATTTAATCACTCTACGTTAACACAAGCATTACATTGTTTACCTATCATCTTTACCGTGAGACATTTGATATTTACTTGTTTTGAAATATTCTTTATTATTGACTGTAGTCACCCTGCTGTACAATAGATCTCAAAACTTATTCCTCAAAAAAAATATTGCTTACTATTTATTTTCTGTCCATATGATCTATTGATTCTGAAAGAGGTACTCTGAAGAATCCATTAAATTACTTTTTTATTAAGTTATTGCATTTGTATTAGCTTTTGCTTTATGTATTTATCTGTGAATTGATGCCTACAATTTTATTATTGTTGCATCATCTTCATAAACTTGGCTTTTATCATTACATGATATTTCTATTAATTTTGCTTGGTACTTTTAACTTTAAATTTCCTGTAGTCTGCTACCTTGTTTTAGTTTTATTTGCATTTTTCTGGTGTAACATGGTCCACTCCTTTGTTTTCAATCTTTCTCAGTATGTTTTAGTGACACTTGTAAATAGCATTTGAAATTTTAAAAGCATTCAATCTGATAATCTCTGTCTTAATGGAGGAATTCAATGATTTTACACATAGTGCAATGATTCATGTTTCATTTTATTTCATTTGCATAGTTTTTATTATTTATATGACCTTGTTGCTTCTTTCATTTATATTGACTTTACCTAGTGATTACTCATTCTATTTTTCCCTGTTAATGTGGAAGTCCTATTGTAAAGCTTTCATTCTAGTATTGGTTACCTCTCCTTTTCCCACGCTCAAAATCAGACACATATTTCCTTACCATTACTTGAAAATGAGACAAATATTTCTCCTTTTTCAGTTATTTCTCTTACTAAGACATTTTTCCCTCTTAGTCACCCTCCAACTTATGATGGAGCCATTAGAATTCATTTTCTCCATTCTCATCCGTTTTCTATCCCATTAGCCATGATGATTGAGACATTGTGTCACCTCTTCCTGCAGGTCCTCCAATTCCTATTTTTTTCTATTATTTTTAAAGACTGTTAATAGTTTTTCATGTACTCTATCCTCTCAGTTTGAGAGTCCTCATGTAGAACATATTTACATATTGTTGGTCAGTCTATTATTATATATTTACATATATATTATGGTATATTTACATAAAAAGTCCATTGACCAACACTGTTTTATCTCTTATTTATTGTATTCTAGCTTGAGGCTTTTTATGTAGATTATTTCTTTTTTGGTTACAACCCTTTTGAGAGTTTCTTCATTTAGTAGTGGATGTGGATTATAAGTAGTACTTTCCATATTTTCATACATGCATGTTTCTTACTTATGTGCTGACAGATAAAATTATTGCTAAGTTCCATTGGTTTCTGTTCATTTTTCTTGTAGTCTGTATATGTTGCTCCATTGTCTCCTACCTTATAATGTTACAGGTGAGAACTATGATTTCATTCTGATCTTTTCCCTTTATAGGTAACTGATTATGTTACCTTCTACAAAAAATTTTTAGATATGTCTAGATGTATGTCATTTCTCATCAATCTCAAATCAACTTACGTTCCTCCCCTTTTTTGAAGTAAAATGAGTTAAGAGAGAAGACAGTACACACTTCAAATTTAAGTGTATGTGTGTGGGGAGGGAGAGAGAGAAAGAGGGAGGGAGGGAGATATATCTAAAAATAACACATTCAAGACATGAGGTACAAGCTTCTCTGTTGTTGTTGTTGTTAGGTGCCGTTGAGTCAGTCCGACTCATAATGACCCTCACAGGGTTTTCAATGGCTGACTGTTTCGGGATTGCCTTGGGAGTGGATTGCCAGGTCCTTCTCCCATTTTTGTGGTGCTGGGAATTGAACTCAGGACCTCAGAGACTGCAGCGCAGTGCTCTACCAACTGAGCCAAATCCCAGCCACACAAGCTTCTCTAGAGAGAGAGTCCAATGCCTGTCCCTTTAATCTGAAGATATAGGTCTTGTTTTCAGAGATTTTCTTCTTCTTTTTTTTAACTCCTTCATCCCCACCCATTATTACCTTTTCTACTTTTAAGATTACCCATTCATTACTTGCATATCAGTTCTGGACCGATCGTCTAAGTTGATGATTTCTTTCCACTAGACTTGTATGTCTTTATACTTAGTCTCTATTTTGACATATTATTTTGGAGAAAATGTTTTTTTAACCTAATTTTGATGAGTGAGGCTATACTTAAAAGAAAAACTAAATGTGGCCAGTGAGAATGTAGCCTTTTAATCTTCCCGTATTGTGATATTTGTTTTTTTTCTTTATTAGTAAATGATATTGACATATTTCTTATAGTTGGTCTTCCAAGTAAATTTGAGTATCAACAATGACTAACTTTTCCTCCAATCAATCTACATAATAGTTTAGCTGTGAAATTATATATTTAGCTCCAGAATCTCTTTCCTATGGTGCCCTTGAAATTTCTCAAGTGCTTTTTTTTTTTTTTTTTTTTTTTTTTTTTTTTTCTTTTTTTTTTTTCAAGTGCTTTTTAAATTTTACTAGTTGTTTTCTGTCTCTTTTAGCAACTCCATTTCATGTTTTGAATTCTATTTATTTTGACAGGATCCTTCCTCTTTTTGGAAAATAATCTTAGATATACTATATGTTTCTTTGTTAGCAATGAGCCCAGATCAGATTATTGGAACACTCAGTGGTAGTGCTCTGGAAAGTGATGGCGCATAAAGCCACATTGAAGGAAGTTTTCTTTTCATTTCTCCTTTTAGAACATTTCTAGAACCCAAGGCTCACCGGTACATAGCTCTTAGAAGCCTCAGCAGTTTTACTAGAAAGTCTCCCTTGTAAAGGCCTCCGTTGTTTTACTTGAGACGGAATCAGAATCATTAAAGTTGGTATTGGAGGGGAGGGAAGTCACATTTTGGTTACTATATTCCCAGATTCCCTGTGTAAGACTCATTGTTTTGACTAATTTTTAAAAGCTATATGATTTCACTTGACTTTCTGGAAATTCAATTTAATTTAATAAACATTTATAGCATTCTCTTACACTTACTTGTAAGATTCAAAATGATAGCATGGTTGGGTAAGTTGATATCATCACCTGCTTCTAATATACTTTTACTTACATAACCTCATATATCTTTAAACTAAATTGGTAGTTAACTAGTAAATATGTATTTATTAATACAGACATAATTAATACATTCTAATAAGTAGAAAACTGTGATTTTTTACTACTACTTATACAAACCTGGCTTCCTTCATTCCCAAATTTTGCTTCTTGGTCTCTGCCTCCTTCTATTAAAAAAGCTAACAGAAACTATCAGCAAACATGGATGATTATGAAACCGGTAGGAGATGCATTAATTTCTGTAATTATGGTTCATTCCTTTTTCTCCCACTCCCCCTTTTTTCGCTGTATTGACACTGGGGGGTTGAACCCAGGGCCTCACATATGCCAGGCAAGTGCTTAACCACTGAGCTGTACCCTAGTCACTTTTTTATTTCTTATTTTGAGACACAGTCTTGCTAAGTTATACAGGCTGCCTCTGGCTTTGAACAAGAGATCCTCCTGCCTCAGCTCCCAGAGTTGCTGGGATTATAGGCCTGTACCACGACACCTGGCTTCATCGTTTTCTTGAAGGAATAGTTACTAATGTTGGGTTGTTCCATAAAATTTTAAGGAATTGGTTGTTTCTCATCAAATTTAATGTACTAAGAAGACATGAAAAGCAATATTGTTTGGCTAGTATTTCACTATTTCACTATGTTTTTTGCTATTCTTCTAACATTTAAGTCAATAAACATTAAAATGTACTTTTTAAAATGTACTATTCTAAATGCTGTGGTGGGAGAAGGACCCGGCAGTCCACTCTTGAAACAATCCTGAAACCATCAGCCATCGAAAACCCTATGAGGGTCACCATCAGTCAGATGTGACTCAATGGCACCTAACAACAACAAATGCTGTGGAGGAAAAAAAAAAAAAAGATGTTCTTGAGAGTTGAATATTTATAGATGAAAAGTGAAGGGAGGTCATTTCCAAACAGAGATAAGCCTTGAACAAAAAGCATACAGATGGAAAAGGCAAAGTTTGTTTGACTAATATGTGACTTGTATGATTAGGTCACGGTGGAAGACACAAGAAGAGAAAGATAAATTGGATTGTTGTAAACATTCATTGCCAAACTTATTCAGTAAACAATAGGAGGGTTCTGAGTGGGAGAGTGACATTCTCAAAACTACTTAGGAAAATTAACCTATTGTGTGGGATAAATTGCAGCTGAGAGGTTGGAGGAAAGAATTCCAATTGTGATATTAGAATAGAACAAATCAGGAGGGTGGAGAGTCTCAACAAAATGACAGTAAGAAAGGGGTGAGTGGGCGGATTTCAGAAAGATGGCAGAGGTAGAAACAATAGAACTTGGCAGCTGTTTGAATGTGGGAACAAAGGGAGGAGTAGTAGTCTAAGAGGTTTCCAATCTTATGAGTGTGAAGATGTTGCTATTTTGAACAGAAATAGGAAATGCGAGGGAGGATCAGGCTTTCCAGAGAAGTAAATGAGTTAAGGTTTGGGCACATTTCACTTGAGGTGGTGGTGCAATACATACATTAGGTGTTAAGCAGACACTTGGAAATGCATGTATCTCAAAGGAATACATGAGTTATAAGAATGTATAAAATTATCATGGGAGAGGAAAAAGGGGTGGGAGAAGAAACAAAAATTAGAGTAAGAATCAGGAAGTCTCCATGAAAGGTGGAGAACACACTCTCATTCTCCCTTCCTACTGCCTATAGTGGATGGAATTCCAGCAGAAAAATTTTGGACAATAAAATGACCATAAGAATGGGAGCTGCACATCAGGATATGGAGCATTATGAAGAGCATCCTGGTTCCCTGTATTCAGGAAGCTAACCCATCTCCTTGAAAAGCAACCTCTAGACATTTTTTTGGAGGACTAGACAGGAAGAAAATTAAATAAGAATTGAGGAAAGACATGGTTGGATCTGTGACTAAGGCACAGGAAGGGGCATGTCCCTTTCGATGTGTATGAAACTAGGTTCTGGAGTCAAACTGATTGGCCATAAATCCAACTCCAATATTCATTAACCATATGACACTGAACAAGAAATTTAGTGGCTTTTAATCTTTAGTATGGAGTGAAAAATTAGCAGATATTACCACATTCTTTGTGTGAGAAATACATTAGATTCTTCATGTAAAGTGTTCATGTAGTGCCTATCACATAGCAGGTACTTAAACATAAGCAAAAAAAGAATCAAGTGGTCATTGGTAATATATACAACAACAATAACAATTTAAAAAAACATGTTTCCTTAAATTTGGTGATTCTAGTGTCATAGTAAGCCTGCAATTTATAGAAATACAAGTTTATATTAAATAAAGCAACATATGTAAAACATACTTTGTAACTTTCAAATCATTATAGATTTTTTTTTTACTGTTAAGATTCCATTTATATAAAGTTTTAAAATAGGCAAAACTACTCAATAGTATTAGAAGTCAGGGTAGTGGTTTTAAGAGGAGACATTTTTGTGAAACTTACTAACAACTATCTGTAATAGCTAAATAGACTATGTGGAATACCTTTCCAATTTCTGAACTTTGAAATTCAGCCTTGAAAACTGCTTGAAATTCACTGGGAATTTGGCAACTGAGAACTCTGTACTTTCATTTAAGATATCTGTAATAACATTTACTTGTATGCTATTTTACTATTTGGTTATATTTTCATTATAAAAAGAATTAGTATAGCTCCTTGGTTTCTTCAGGGTTAAATTTTAGTTTTCACCTTGTAAAATTTAAAAATTGCAATTTTTCACAAAGTTTTACACATCTGATAAAAATGTTTTGTTCTAATTTATAAAAGAAAACACATAGGCTATAAAATATAAATCTCAGTAAAAGTAATATGACAAATGTATGAAGACTACATTATAGCTTGTTTTCATAGATGTTGACCTACTGGAACAAGAGCAAAACCTGCATTAGATAAGTGGGCATGGGTATCTCTACATGTTGGTGTCCAGTAATAATGCTTTTTAAGGTCACTGGAGCCTTCTGCAAGATATACACATTCATCCACTACATAGGGCTCCACATCTGTATTGTCTGGGTTTAGACGGCCACTTTGAATTAAATCTGAATATGCCACACATGTGGACTCATCAAATTTATTTCCCCAAATGTAGATATTAGATAATGTGAGATTTGTTTTCATTGATTGTGAAAGTGCAAGAAGTCCTTCTTCTATCTTGTTGCTCACTACTGACAATGCTTTAAGAGTCCTATTGTGTGAAGTAAGAGTTTCACTGAGATAGTTTGCTCCTGTGTTTTCTATTCTGTTAAAGGAAAGATATATTACTTCCAGGGTAGTATTGCTTTTCAGTACATCAGCCAAATACACAATCCCATCACGAGTTATTTTATTGCAGCTGACATCAAGGTAGCGGAGGGTGCTGTTCAGATACAATGCATCACATAGCTGCTGAATACCGTAATTTTTCATATCATGCTTACACATGTGTAGTTCAACAAGGCGGTGATTTTCTTTCAACATGTGGCCTAAATGGACTGTGCTCTCTTCCTGTTCACCATATAGTATAGGTCGGTTTAGGTTTATTCCCTTAATTGCTTGGCTTTGAGTCAGTACTGTAGCAAATGCTATCACACTTTGCATTTCCAGATCACAGTCACCCAGATCTAATTTCTCCAAGGATGAGTTAATTTGCAGCATTGCAGCAAAAAACATTCCACCTTTATTTTCAATCTTATTTCCAGTCATTTTTAGGTATTTCAGAGTTGTATTCCTCATTAATATATGGATAATTCTTTAAAGCTCTGGAAAGAATCCAAAAATCTTCACCTGTTACTCTTTCTAGTGGGGTTGCGCATTTGTTATCAGCAATGTTTAATGTGATTCCTTCTTCCAGTCCCTTTTAAACTTCTTTATCCACTTCTTGGAGTACATGCATTATATAAGGATTAGCTTTCCTGGATTTTTCCACACACAGATTATAAAAATTTTCCCGGAGACTAGCAAAAGACTCTGAAGTTTAGGCACAGAAATATTCAACGGTGGTCTAGAAGTGCAAACTTAGAACGGTCTCAAAATCATCTTGCTCATCTGGGGACTGCTTTGTGGGGCTTCCACAACAAGCGAGTGGAGGGGAGCCCTAGGAGGAAAGCGGAGGGCCATCCTCCCCTCACACACAGGCAGACCTGCGCTGCGGTCTAGGATGCCCGTCCAGCCTGCACGTGGAGGCGCCCCAAAGTTTTGTCCACAGTCGGGGTTCGCATGCTGCCTCGGGCAGGCAGTTCGCTTGAGGAATCTGCCAGGCCGACCCCGCGGCTTCGCTGGGCCCAGTGGGCGCCCAAGTGCACCCTCCTTACCGCTCTCGCCCTCCTGGGGTACAACCTATAGAATTTTTTTTGCCATTTTAACTTGAGTATATAGAATTTTACAATGACTTCCAATAAAATTGAAGAAGTTTGTTGTTGTTGTTAGGTGCTGCAGAGTCAGTGTCTGACTCATAACGACCCTCACAGGGTTTTCAATGGCTGACTGTTTCGGGATTGCCTTGGGAGTGGATTGCCAGGCCCTTCTCCCATTTTTGTGGTGCTGGGAATTGAACTTGGGACCTCAGAGACTGCGCGCAGCGCTCTACCCACTGAGCTAAATCCCAGCCCCTGAGGAAGTATATCTAGTTTTATTTTGATATGTCAAATGATTTATCATTACCTTTTTTTTTTCTTACAAAAGCAAAACAATGGAAAGCTAAAGTTATAATGGATTAAAGAAATTAGTTTACTGGCTTTCAATCCATGATCTTTCTGCCTCAGTCTCCAGAGTAGCTGGGATTACAGGTGTGTGCCATACCCAGGGGCAGCCTGTATAACTTTGTAAGATTCTGTTTCAAAATTTAAAAAAATTAAGAAAAGAAGGTTGGTGGTACAGCTCAGTGACAGAGCACTTGCCTAACATATGTGAAGGTTTGGGTTCAACCACATCCCCACATATTAAAAAAATTTTTTTTTAAAGCCAGTGGTGCACACAAGTCAGTCCCAACACTTGGGAGACTACAGAAGGATTGAAAGTTGGAGGCCATTCTGGGGTACAACTCCAGACCCTGTCTCAAAAAAGAAAGAAAACAAAACAAAACAAGATAAAAATTAGGTCATGTGCTGTGGCACACATCTGTAATCCCAGTGGTTCTGGAACCTGAGGCAGGAGGATGATGAGTTTGAGGCTAGAGGAAGCCTGAACAACTTACTGAGATCCTGTGTCAAGTTAAAAAGGGGCTTACGGGGTGGATGTCAGCTTAATGGCAGGACAGTTGCCTAGCAAGCATGAGGCCCTGGGTTTAATCTCCCAGTACTGCTTCCCCCAAACCGCACACACATACAAATTGCCCAAATTAGTGTTAAAACCAGGTTGGTTTCGTAGTATGTAAAAGGTATTTAATAACTCTAGATATCACTACCTATTATCTACTTAATCCTTAGAATGCTAAAAAGAAAAATTGGCATCTATGGATTTCTTCATTACTATCAACATATTAGTAAATCAAATTTATTTCTTGAAGTTTATTCTTATTCAAGCTTCATTTTAAAGTTTATTCTGGTAGGATCAAGTAGGTAGAAATGGAAAGAACCCAAATTCTGAAGCCAAATAAATTTTAGTTCAAATGAAAATGGTCAGCTAGTTTGCAATTAATTAGCATTGAAACTGTTTTTCAGGAATTGTGAAATGCTGAGCCAAATTATTTATTCTGTGTTTACAGGTAATTATAATCATATTAACATATTTTTTTTTTTAGCAGCACACTCATTCTAGACTTTTTTATTATTTTTTTTGTCTTACTGGAGTTTGAACCCAGGGTCTTGCTCCTGCATGCTCAGCAAGTGCTGGACCACTGAGCTACACCCTCAGCCCATTTTTTTATTTTTTGAGACAGGGTCTCGCTAAATTACGCAGATTGCCTCTGGTCTCGAACTTGTGATCCTCCTGCCTCTGTCTCCCAAGCCGCTGGGATTACAGGCATGCGCCGCTGCGCCCAGCATCATTCTAGACTATTTAAGAAATATTTACCATAATGAGAGATAACAAAGAGTATTTACTTTTCTTATTTAAAAATATTTTCTTAAAAATATTTTCCAATCTTGAAATACCTTATGGCATTCTGGTTACTGAATCACAAGGAAATTATGGCTGGAAATATACAGAGAAGAGCAGTCACAGTGATCAGGCAGATATTTTCATACTAAAAACATTTTAAAGAAAAGCCTTTTTAATAATGCAGAATTCTGCAAGATTACAAAATTATGACAAGTCTATAGGTGGTACTTTAGTGGTATGATATTCAGATAGGATCTGGCTAGAAGACCCAGAAACATCGGAGTTCTGCCATTGCCCAGCTATCCTTCCTGTAAAGTCCTTGAAGAAAGAACATTCATCCAGGAAGCAGGCAAGGTAAAGAAATACTTTACACTTAGCTAGTACTTCAGACACAAATTCTCCTTAAGAGATCTCTAAGTGAATTGGGGGAGACCCTATGAAGTATTTCTTTTGTTTAAATTAGGTTAGGCTTGTTGTTGTTGTTGTTGTTAGGTACCCTTGATCCGACTCATAGCGACCCTCTGTACAACAGGCGAAACAATATTGTCAGTGCTTCTCTGCTGTTCATAGGGTTTTCAATGGCAGGTTGATTTTTGGGAGGGTGTTGCCAGGTCCTTCTCCCAAGCCTACAGCTTCTGGTGTTCCCAGGTGGTCTCCCATCCAGGTACTAACCAGGCCCAACCCTGCTTAGCTTCCCAGATCTGACAGATCCGATGCCACAGGGCTACAGCTGCAGGTGATTAGGCTAGGCTAAAGGGGCCAAAAATCAATTCAGGAAGAAAGCTGATAAAGCTCTCCACTTCCATTCCAAGTCTGAAACCCAAACTATCAAAAGAAAGAGCAGTCTATGTAGTTGAAGACAGTGACAGCTAGAGGAGGACGTGAGTCTGCCTCAGAGACTACAGCAACCATGGCTTTGTGTATCATCCCTGAAAAAGCAGGACATTAAAACCATGTCCCCAAAACTCCCCTTTCTGCTGCCAAGTCAGAGAACAATGAATGAAAGCAGGTGGAGACTGGAATGTTGTGATAAGGCACATCTTAGGGGCCACGGACTCTCCCTCTTTGTACTGGGAACTGGGAGAACTAGCACTCTGTGTAGAGGGAACCTGCCTCTTGCACATACGCCAAGCCAGAGACTCCCTGCAACACTGGTCACACAAAGACAAAAATCTGAATTAGGGATAAATTAAAGCACTGTAGCACTTTTTGGGGGCAAGACATGCTTATAGTAAGATTTGTCTAACCTTTTAAGGATGTTTAGACTCAAGACAAGATTCTTGATGGAAAAACAGCCTGAGACAAACAGGTGGATTCTGACAGACTTCCTGAACCCCTTGCAGGAGCCAGGTGCCTTTTGCCTAAAGTTACGTGATTCATTGGGTTAGCAGGGTGGACTGGGCTTTCTCCATGCCTTCTCTCTCTCTTTTCTTTAATTGGAAATTTTCAATGTACAACTTGTTTCATTCTGACATGCATTTCACTGCGACATTTCCATACATGCGTTTCATGGTACATTGCACAGGTAAGTTCCCCCTTACCCTCTTGTGACCCACCCCCGTCCTACCGCCCCCCCCCCCAAAGGCCTCTCTTCTACATTGAATGTCTCTTTGTGGGAATATTTTTCTATATACCCTTGTCAATGCCTTCTCTTTGCTTTGTAAACAGAGGTGAATAAATGTTGCCATTGCCTGCCATCTAACAACAGAAGCTGCCTCCAGCCACTTGCACTTGCCTGGCTCCAGTTGTTGAGCTATTTTTCCCCCAGCTTCCCCTTTCTGGTCACTCAGCCCTCTGGGTTTCTTTTGGCAGTGTGGGCCGTCTGTGGGGTACGGGCAGAGGTGTTTTTTGTGTGGGTTAAGCGCAGGCGGGGTGGAGGGCGAGGCTGCTGAACGCACGCTCTGCTTGGCGCTTGCTTTTTTTCTATCAAGTTTTTGCTGAGTAGAAACTCAGTGGAGACTCCCAGCCACCCTGACTTATAGGGTAAAGAAATGAAGGTCAAACCAGCCTTCACCTCTTTCCAACGCGTTTTCTAGGGCTTGTCCACACTGAAAATATGCCGGGACCCGAAACAGTGCGCGGAGCTTCCAGGCTCTGCCCCGCCTCCGCCTTCAGCGCCGCGCAGGGCGCGCGAGGTGGGAAGACTCCGCTTTGTCGCGCACGCGCCGACTTCGCACGTTCCCAGGGCGCGGCTTGGAAGTAAAGCCACAACCTTCTCCCGCGGAGGCGGCCGCGCCTTCCCCTCAGACTTCCGGGAGGAGAGAGGTGGGCGGGGCCAGGGCCGGAAGCTCCGGGCCGCCGCCTTCTAGCTAATGTTCCGACGTGGAGCAGCGCCTGAGGCGACCGCTGGTGAACAGACGATTGTGTGACGGGTCTAATGTCTGGTCGCTGCCCCTCCCGCTTTACCACAGGGCTAGGAGGCGATCTAGGGGAGCCCCAACACCAATGAGCGGGTGGGCGGGTAGCACCTAGCCAGCTCCTGGGTTTGTGCCGTTCGCCCCGCCCCTTCGCTGCCTCAGCCCAGCCGTCATGTATGACCGAGCGCCCCGCCTGTTCGGGGCGGCGGCAGGTGGCAGCACTGAGGCGCATGTTGGGCCCGGCTCCTACCAGGTGCCCCTCGGGAAGCAGCACTGGGCAGGTAAGCGAGGGCGAGGCCAGGTTCCAGCGCGGGCGCCTTCCCCTCAGCCGGCGTGGCTTCCGTGTGACTGAGGCAGACGTAACGCGACATGGCACCGGTCCATAAACACCACAAAACGTGAAGGCGGCAGGGAGAGACTGGAGTGTCTGGGGTTTTGGTTTCCTGACTTGGCTGACTGACATCCAAGTCCTGCGTATTTCTTGCTCCTACTGTCTTCTGTTTATAATCCTGTGCGCTCCACAAGCTTCCCTTGACCCGGCGACGTTTATTCACTATAATGTGACTTTTACGTTTTTATTTTTTAGTTGTTTAAAGATAGCCCTATCTATTTTTTTTTCTAGACAGATGGCTTATCTGACCATCTCTTCACATATGCTTTGCGAGAATCGTCTTTCCTATAGTCTGTGAAGAAAAGTTACATTCTTTTTTTTTTACCTCCCTTTATTGGTAACTGTTGGTGGGGTTTGGAATAATACAGCATTGGCTTTTTCCATGATGCACCTATCATATCACTTTTGGTTACACTTTTATCAACACTTTTACAAGGTTTATGGAACCTTTTTACTAATATGTAGTAAAACTCAAATGCGTATTTGGGTTATGCTCCCTTATTTCCCCTATTTACTCATGAAGTTGCATTGTTTACATTGAGATTATCCTCTCCCACTTTGTCGCTCTACATAACGTTCTTAAGAGGTAGATTGGGGATGGATAATTTAAGTAGTTGTTCTCTGTGTGCAGCTGGTGAGTTAGGCCAAACTTTTAATAGATATTTGCAAATTGCATTCTAATTTTTCTGATGATTTTCTGGAGCTTAGTACTGTACAATTATTAGTTTTTTCCTTGACAACCTGCTTTCCCCCTATCACACTATCTTTGTATTTTTAAACAAATGTTAAGATTAGTCTGTTGACATTTCTGATCAAATGAAGATTGATTTAGGTTTCTTTGAGTGTGTAATTTGTCCTCTGTCAGTATTTTAAATCTTGAATTTTATTGCTTTTCAGCATCTGATCTGGTGTTTTTGGAGCTTATTTACCTTTCTTTATTTTAAAGCAGTTGAGCTGTTCTTTACTCCCCAACAACTTGCCACCAATGACTGCCTAAAAAACACCTGTGACACTTTTCCATCTTTATTTTGGTAAAACTGACCACTTTCTTTTTAGAAACACTTCTTTCCATGATATTTCTAACAGCCCCACCTTCCCTCTTTTTTTTCTTATTGTTTTGGATGAGCACCTGACACATGATTAAATGCTGAATTGGAATAAGTGTTCCCTCTTTCCTACCACCAATCCTTCATAGTCTTTAAAGCTTTTTATTTTTAAAATACCTTTTAAATGTTTATATACTGCACTTTGCATCTTTTGGTTGTTACTTTTCTCATTGTACTTTCTCATGTACTTCAGGTACTATTTATATTCTGATTCTGATCACTCCCAGATGAACATGTTTAGAAATACAGGTGATTTATATCTCCAGGATGAGTTTCCTCCTAATCTTAAGGCCTTCAGCATTGCCAGTCACTATTTTGAACATCTTTACCGGAATGATCTAAACCTTGGAACTATTCTAACTTCCTTCTCTGCCTGACCATTCCTATTGATCCTTAAGACCCCTTGATTTTTATCTTAACAGTGCTTCTGAAATTGGTTCTCTGTGTCCATTTAACTTAGTTCCAGTCCTCATTATTTCTCTCTGAACCAAACCAATAAAATATTGCTTGTTTTCTTTGATCTTAGTCTCAAATCTGTCTTCTATCTTGTGGCTAGTGATATTTTTAAGATAATTATGTGACTAGTGAAAAACAAAAATAAAAGCAAACTTTTGGAACACCAAGGTTAAAAATCAGAACTCCTTAACATGGCAAAAGAGGTTCTGCATGTTCTCATCCCTGACCTGGTCTCCCATTTAACCTGATGATTCCAGGCACCCACACATCCTCCTACACTTGACCTACATTTCAGCAATTCCAACTTTGCAGTTTTTATAAGTTCATGCTTTCTTCTTTGCCTTTATACTTGCTAATACACTTACCCTTTATGCCCTGTCTTTCTTCACCTTGCTGGCTCCTATTTATTCTTTGAGATTTAACTGAAATGAAGTTCTCTGACTCTACTCTTTATCAGGTTTTTCTTCAGACTTCTTAATAACTTTCTATAGCCTTTGATTCTGTATTGTAATTACTGTTAACATTTCTGGAAGCCCAACTAAAATGTGAACTACTGAGGGTAGTAGTCATAAACTTTTCTTAATTATTCTGTTTTTAGCTCAATAACATAACACAAAAGTGCTCAATTAAAATAAAAATTTGCGATAAAAACTAATGAACCACACATAACAGAATTAAAAACTCTTATAACTTCTGTTACTCTGTTTAGAGGGCAATAAGTAGGATGTAGCCAGGCCCCTTTTATACTGTTTATATACTTTGTTGGCCTATGAAAGAAACTGGGAAATTCCATGCCTTTGGAACTCTGAGCAGGTGCATGTGTGTCTATGTGCTTATACCAATGATGATGACTTTGTCTTATTATCCAATCAGAATATAGGGAAGCCACATCAGGGAATGCAGTCTGTCTTTATACAAGTTTAAATAGTTAATATGTATATGGTTGCTGTATAGATTTGTGTCACTGAAAAGGAGTACCTGTTTTAAAGACCTAGTTATTTCCTATATGTGGAAAATGCTCTTTGTTTTATGGCTGTCACTGTGGATATATCACTTGTCCTTTAATCGCATACTTCTCACTTTCTCAGAAAGGACTGACATATTGGCTTCATGTCAGTTTGATTTATCTTTTGCTGTTGGCACTTTAAACTCAAGTGTATCTCAAACTGAACTCATTCTTTTCTCTCAACTTTTTTCCTCTCCTATATTTTTAATTCCTCCTTTCTGTAAGTTTGATTTATCACTTGTAGTTGGCACTTCACATGTCAATTTATCTATATGTCCCATATCAAACTCCACCAATCCTAATTCCTCAGAGCCCTCTTCTATATTTTATACCTTACTTATGAGCAGCATTGTTTGTAGTATAGTTGTTTTTTTGTATCAGTTCCCAATACTTGAACCCAGGTTTTTATCTTATTCTTTTTTGTACCCTTACTGCCTGCCATACATGCATGTCATATAAATAAGAAAACATTCAATATTGTTGAATAAATGAACACAGGTGTAGTTTAGAACATTAGTTATTTTGTTTTCTTGTGTTACTGAGGATTGAACATAGGTCCTTGTGCAACTAGGTAAGCGCTTCCTTCCTTCCTTCCTTCTAGTGAATTTAACACCCAGAGGTGTTTTTGTCCCCACTTTGGCGATTGAACCTAAAGTCTCCTACATACTAAGTACAAGTTCTGCCACTGAGCACTGTTTGTCACCTCCACCCTCAAAGTAACACCCAGAGTTTTAATATCATCCACTAAGTTTTTCCTACTTACTTAATATGGATGAGGATTTCCATTTTTTTTTTTTTTTTTTTTTTTGCGGTACTGGGGTTGGACCCAGGGCCTTGTGCCTGCATGCTCTGCAAGTGCTGGACCACTGAGCTGCACCTCAGCCCATTTTTTTTTTTTACTTTTTGAGACAGGGTCTCGCTAAATTACGCAGACTGCCTCTGGTCTCGAACTTCCGATCCTCCTGCCTCCACCTCCCGAGCCACTGGGATTATAGGCGTGCGCCACCACGCCCAGCAATTTCCCTTATTTTTGAGTTTTAAAGGATAAAGTCTATATTTTGTTTGTCTCTTTTATTTTGAACACCTAATACAAATAAATGAATCTTGACTTGCGTTTTAATTCATGTGAGCCTCAAAATATGTTTTAAGTAGATTATCTTTTATGTTAGTGAAGATTAGCAAGATTTTTTACCATACTAATTATCAACGTAAATTCTTATAGTAGCTTATATTTCCTTTAGTGTATAAAATCTAATGTATAAGTTATGAATCCTTATTTTCTTTATCTATTAAGGATAGCTTCTCATTTCTTTCTGTTTTCTGTGATGTCCATGTTGCTTAAACTATACTAATTTTCTGAATAGTTAGTGAATTTTTTTTTTAAAAAGTCAGTCTATCAGTAGACTATCCAAGTTTATCTCGTTTTATGGTTGCTTGTTCTAATGAAGTTTATGTATTACAAGCCTTTATATACTTGTAAACTTTCATTTAGAGTCAGGCGGTCAAGAAGTATTTATCAAGTACTTCTATCAACCCACTTTAAATTCTCTTCATCTACGCTATTTGTGTAATTTTTTTTGCTGTTGTTTCATGGTGTAGGGGATTGAACTGAGGGCCTTGCCCATGTGAGGCAAGCACTTTACCACTGAGCTGCATCCCAGCCTTGTCTCTGTAGTTTATATGTGCTATTTTCTATAAATAATATATGCTATTTCAAGTTACAGAGCAGTGGTCTTCTGAGGATGGAGTGGTTTATCAGTAAAATATAAATACTTATTTTCATTCCAAGCAAATACAATTAGAAGTCAAAAGGTTTTTAGTTTTAATTTTCTTTAGATATTTTTTCTGTTGCTCAGTAAGTCCAGTCCTATAGATTCTTATATTTCACATATTTTGATAAAATCCCAATCTTATTATATAAGAATTTTTTAAATGGAAAACTTCTGTGGCTAGCCACTAGTTCTGAAAATATAGTCTCAATTTGAGGATGTTAAATGATTATATATGTTTTGCATTTTTTTCTGTGAAATCTTTGGAATCCTATCTTATCTAAAAGCTGTATGACTTTATTTTTATAGGTGGTTATGCACCATTTCTTTCTTTGACTGCCAGACAAAGTACTTTTACTGTTGCTCCAGACACTGAAAAAGCTTTTCCAGGTCCAGGACACTACAATGTTTCAGAAGCACAGGTATATTTATAAAGTTATAATTGTCCCAGCTAATAACTGATACATTAGATTTTATATGCTAATAATGTGGATGTGGTGGTGCACATCTGTAATCTCAGCATTGTGAATTCAGAATTGTAGTTTGAGGCCATTTGGGGCTACGTTGTGAGATCCTGTCTCAAAAACAAACAAACAATCATATTTTCTTTCTTTAATAGTCTGAAATGTTATTTGTCATATTTTATTTTCTACCATATCCTCATCTTTCTCTCTTCAATTTATATTTTATAATTCAAATAATAGAAAAAATGAATTTGATGTTGGTTGCCTGATTGGGTTTTCTTCATTATTGTATATATTCTATAAGACACAAAACACTGTTACATGCTGAATAGTCCGTGAGAGGCTCTTGAATGAATTATAGTTCCTAAAGTTTGCTTGAGTCAAGATAAGTAGAAGACGGTTGGCAGTAGAGTGAAGGAGTTGGCTTTTGTGCTATACTCTGCAGCTATCTCATCTGTCTCTAATTTCTGTATAGTTTCAGAGTCTGTGACTGGAATATCTTCAGTGATCCCCATTCATGTGCTGAGATAGTGAATATAGTCCAGTGAAGATAGTCCAGTAGCTTCATAATCGTGAATCATCTTTTACCCTTTTGAAATTTCATTTGCATTAACTGACTATTAGTCAATTGGTAATTTTCTTTTTTTTTTTTTTTTGTGGTACTTGAGAGTTGAACACAGGGTCTTGCACATACTTTGCAAGTGCTTTACCATTGGGTTACACCCTGAGCCCATTTATTATTTTTTTCTTTTGAGATGGTCTTGCTAAATTACACATGCTGCCTCTGGCCTCAACTCATAATCCTCCTGCCTCAGCCTTCTGAGTTACTGGGATTATGGGCAAGTGCCATTGTACCTGGCTAATTCTCTGATTCTGGAGAATCAAGGTGTGCGATGAGGTGAGACATGGAAGATTCTTCCCAGTGTGTTCTATGCAATAAACAATGTTGAAACTAATTAAGCATAAAATCAAGCTTATCAATAAGCTTACATAAACTTCCTTGGAAATGACCACTATGTTATTTATGAAAGCTTGCTTGGAAGGCAAGCTTAGAAGGTTTGCCTTTTCATTGTAATATGGCCTATACATTTTGTTTTTCCCCCAGCTCTATAACTTTGGGAATTCCTGTCTTTAATTCTTATTTTAAAACTGCATTTTCTTATATTCTCTTGTAATCCTTTACAGTAAACTTTAGTCTGACTTCAAAGTTAAAACTTGCAACTATTACTGTCATCCTCTTATTATCCTCTTTTGCTAGAGCTATGTTATTGGCCAAGGGTCCTAACTTTCTCAGACTGGGTTTTTAAACTTTGTTAAAATAATATTTACTAGTTATGAAATAGGAATTAATTATAATATACTTATTTTAATTATTTCATATATTTTCTCTCCAATTTAGTACAGTATAAAAGGAGGCCGGAGTCTACAAAACAGAGAGAAACGTTTTAAGAAGTTTGCTTCAGATAATCCAGGACCTGCAAGCTATGATCAGTCTTATCTTGGAACATTAGGTATCACAAACAGAAAAGTACCAGAAGCTAAAGAGCATCTTCAGTCAGTATGTTGTTATTTTCACTTAAGCTTCCGATATTTCTTTTAGATAAAATCAGATAGGAAAATTTAATAGTTTATTTGATGTTAAGAACATTTAAAAAGGTTTACTATAAAATTTAATAGATTGTTAGTATCCATTTCATGTTGTTGTTGTTGTTAGGTGCCGTTGATTTGGTACCCAACTCATAGCGATCCTATGTACAACAGGCAAAACACTATTGTCAGTGCTTCTCTGCTATTCATAGGGTTTTCAGTGGCGGATTGATTTTTGGGAGTGGGTTGCCAGGTCAGTCTCTCAATCCATCTTGTAGTTAGTTTATAATTGAATGAATATGTAGTGATGTTTGTGAACTTTGGTTTTTAACTGTGTTAGCATATGACGTCATCATTTGCCTATTTTTTTTTTTTTTTTTTTTTTTTTTTTTTTTTTTTTTTTTTTTTTTTTTTTGGTGTCTCTGTATGTTAGGCAAGTGCTCTTCCACTGAGCTGTACCCTCTGGTTCCCTTTCTGCTCTTGTAAATTTGTAGTTACTTATAATATCTACAATGAATAAGAAGTAAGGGAGATTTTAAAGCCACCTATTGACCTATATATATATTAGATTACCTATGTCTAGATACTTTGCTCAAAGTACTATTAATAAAACAGTGAAATTAACAGGATTCCTGAGTTATGGGTGTAGTTCAGTGGTACAGTACTTGCTTAGTATTTATGAAGTCCTGGTTTAATCTGTAGCACCACAAACAAAACAAAACAAAACAACCCCCAAACACTATGATTCCTGAAATGAAAAAGCTGAAAATTTAGATGGGAAAGATACTGGTAGCTTCCAATTCAAGACAAAATGTGGAGAGTGGTAAGTGAATGATCATGTAATTATATGCCACAGGAATTTTTAAAAATTATTTTAATTTATATGCAATATGATAGGTTTCATTATAGCATTTTCATACAATTATTTTTTGTACTTTGCTCTTATTTCTCCTTCTCATTACTCCCCCTGCTGCTCCCTCCTCTCTCCCACTATTTCCCTTCCCTCTCCAAATAATCACCCTTTTACTTTCAAGTTTCACAAACATACATACATTTTTCTTTTCAAGTTTAGATTCTGTATATGAGAAAGAACATTAGATATCTGTCTTTTGAGTCTGGCTTATTTTGCTTAAATGGGATTTCCAATTCTATCCATTTTCCTGCAAATAACATAATTCCCTTTTTATATGTCATAGGAATTTAAAGGAGGACTACTGTATTATGAGAAGATATAATTTATAGAGGATTAATAGAAGTAGTTGGCTTTGAGATGGGCCTTGAGGAATAGGATTGGAATGTGCATTCTAGGCATGGAGTAATACATATGTGAAGATATAGAAGTGAGATTTTATGGGAGACAATAGGAAGGGTATTTTAACTGGAGTGAAGAATTTGTAGTCAGGCACTGTGCGGGCCTGTAATCCCAGCGAATCAGGAGTCTGAGGCAGGAGGATCACAAGTTCAAGGCCAGAGGCAACCTGTACAGCTTAGTGAGAACCGGTCTCAAATAAAAAATTAAAAAAGGGGCTAAAGGTGCAGCTCAGTGGTAGAGCTCTTGCCTAGCATGTGCACAGCCCTGGTTTCAATCCCCTGGTACTACAAAGTTTATATTTTAGGTCTAAGTACTTAGTTGCATAATGTTGGTACAGTGACCAGGAGGTTAAGTTTTATTACCTGTACTTATGAATCAGATATTTTACGTGTGAGGACAAATTAAATACTTATTTCTTAATGTCAGGGTTTATCAAATATTTACTGACAGTATGTCAGTTAACATAATGCAAGATGCTAGTGGTGCATAGAAGACAGATCACTACTTTCTGAGATTTATGATTTATCAAGGAAGTATTGGATGAAATTTGGTAGAATACAGTTGATGAAATGGTATTTCAGAACCATACTGAAGTGTTCACTAGTAGCCCAAAGTAGAGAGTTTTTGGAGGGAATAGAGGAAGCAGTTGAACTTGATCTTAAGGAAGATTCACAAACTTGTCAGAAGAATTCTAGCTGGAGAGAATCATGTGAATAAAGATATTGAGGGGTTTATAGCATGGTGTATTCAGGGAAGTACAGAGTTCTTTGGAATGTTTGGAATACAAAATCTAAGGGAGAGCAGTAGGAATAGAAGCTGGTGGAAGTAAGGGCTGGATTTTGGAAAGTCCTGATAATCATGCAAGTACTTTTTAAAAATTAATTAATTAATTATTATTATTATTATTTTTTGTGGTACTAGGGGTTGAACCCAGGGCCTCCCACCTGTATGCTTTGCAAGTACTGGACCACTGAGCTGTGCCCCCAGCTCATTTGTTTTTACTTTTTGAGACAGGATCTCACTAAGTTATGCAAACTGCCTCTGGTTTTGAACTTGCGATCCTCCCGCCTCTGCTTCCGGAGCTGCTGGGATTACAGGCATGCGCCAACACACCGGGTTTGCAAGTACTTTTTGAAAGTACTGAATGGAGGGGAAGCCATTCAGTGACTTCCTGTTTTAATTTGCTAATTAATCTTGTTGTTGTTGTTGTTGTTAGGTGCCATCGGGTTGGTATCTGACCCATAGTGACCCTACATACAACAGGGGAAATACTATTGTCAGTACTTTTCTGCTGTTTGTAGGGTTTTTAGTGGCGGATTGATTTTTGGGAGTGATTTTGGGAGTGCTGGGTCTGTCTCCCACTAATTAATGTCATTGAAATTATTTAATAGTTGTCTCTAGTGATAAAAAATAAAATTCTGCCAGTGGTAGTTTTTATAACGTAATTGTGTATGGGCATGTGTGCATATAACTATAGCAATTACTTATCCACAAATACAAAGGTCAATATATTCTTAGTTAATGTTCCAGATAACTAAATCCTATAAATGCCAGTATTTTTATTGATATATTTTGATTAGTGTTTCTAATATATGCTACTACTTCTTATTTTTAAGTTATAAAATATTTGATGTTAAATTTTTGAAAAAAGATAAGTTCTGACTCTATATTAATAGTCTATTAATTTTGGTGTAGCTTATTTCAATGTTGTTACATATGTGTGTGACTGTATATTTATATATAACTTACATAGCTATATTTATAATTCAATTTTCTATTTTTCTTTTTCCATGTAGCATTATATCAGACATTTTCCTGTTACATAGTCTGCACACTTATCATATTTACACAAGACAGTTAATACAGAGACAAGTGAGGAGTTTCAAGGAATGAAGCCTGGAAATGTTTTGAAAAATATAAAGTTTGTTTTTATATGGCAGATACTATAATGGAAATAGCATTTGGCTATAGGAATGCCTTTTGTTAATAGTATTTGCTTTACTAAGCAAGGTAAATAACTGACCAAAATGAGAGCAAATGCTTGCTTCTTATGGTGGCTTTAATAGTATCTGTTCTCTCAGTTTACGAGAGGAGTTAAACCTTGAATTCACTCCTTTAAGTTACTTTTACATAACAAACATTTTTGGTTTATATTCATTTGGTTTGAAATTCATTAAGCCAACATTTAATAGTTGCCTTTTAGTAAATTTTAATCTTTTGTTCTGTATTCTCTTTCATTTTTTTTCCTTATAAACATTTTATGTTTGAAGAAAATTTCAAGAGCATATACAATTACTAGAAGTGTCGATGTTCCTTCAATTCCTTCTTGTGGACAGTCATATGGGTATCATATTAATGAGGATGACAGTATTGTGAAATGTTTTCCACCTGCTAGTGATAGCTCACTAGGTCCGGCATACTACAAACCTCAATTTGTAAGTATAATGTATTTCATAATGACAAGTGGGAGATTGTTTATCATTATATATGTTTTAATTCATGCAATACTAACTGCAGTAACAAATAGATTCCCCAATTTCAGTAGCTTCTGTAGTAGAATTTCTTTTCCTCATATATGTGCCTTTAGCTGGTAGAAAAGGATGGAGGATTATGATTGAGAAGTTTTTGTAGGCAGGCCTAGGAGCTAAAGCTCAGTTACATGGGCATTTTAACTACCAAAGAGGCTAGGGAGCATAGTGTAACTGTATATCTGAGAAAAAGAGGAAACAGGTGTAAATTACTGGATGTCTCGGCCACAATGGAGAGTCATCAAAATACATATTCTTTTCCTGAATTTGAAAGGGAACCATGAACATTGTACTTATAAAAGAATTTAAATCTAAAAATGTATCAGTTATTTCACAAATGATTATAAAAGAATGAGTTTCTCTCTGGTTGAAATGCCAAATATAGCAGATCTATCTCATCATAAACTTAAATTTCAAACCTAGCCACAGTGAAGATTTCATTCATCCAGTTAAAATATATGAGTTATCCATAAATATAGATAATGAATATAGGTAGTATATCTGATTTTACTCAATTATATGACAGAAAAACATAGTAATTTGAACCTTTTGTATTTTTATACTTTTATGAGATCTAGAAGAAGTAATTCCAGTGATGAAAACTAAGCATAGATTTAAGGAAAGCCTAAAGAGTCACCTTGGGCAAAGAATATGTATTCTCAGAATTTGGCTTGGCCTTCATTCTCAATACATTATAGTTATTTGTTTGTACATGTTTTCGTCTTTGGATTTAGGATCAAGCACCTTTAAAAGCCATTTGGTTTGTGGCAATTGATAGGCTGGGGATTTTCAGGATCTTAGATCTTTTTAATTGTTAACATCGTTTTCTTAAAAGATTCTCATTTTGAGACATGCCATGTCAGCAAAATGAGGCCCCAGGGGCTTTATTCCATTCCTGTCATTAGGATTGACTCTACTTTGAGGAGGCAGCTCTTCCCCAATCATTTATCTCTTTCAGTTCCTTTATTTTGGAATAATTCTTCAGTCTTTTTTTTTCTTTTTAACCTAGAATTTTTTTTGAAGAGTACAGGCCAGTTATTTTATAGAATATGCCTCAGTTTTGGGTTCATGTGTATTTTCTTATGACTAGATTAGGGTTATATATTTTAGCAGGAGTACTATAGAATTGATGGTTCTCAGTGCATTGCATGAAGAAGAGCAAGATACATCCTATAATTGATTATATTAACTGGGTGTCTTCCACTTCTATTTGCCATAAAATTACTATTTTGGCCTTTTAATTTATAAGTATCTTTGGAGAGTTACTTTAAGACTAAGTAGATGTCATATTTCTTATCAAACTTTTACCTACTAGTTTTAACATCCATTGATGGTACCTGAATCAGTTTTACTGTGATGTTATTCAAATAATGATTTTTTTAACTTCATTTTTTCTTTAATGACTATTCATTGGCATTTTATCTTAAAGAAGAACCTCACCTTCTTTCCCATTTATGTACTTAGATGAGATTCATGAATTCTTGGTTTACCTGAAGGTTATAGTTTATTCCTTTCATTATTTATTTTGAGACTAAATTATCTTAGATTTTATTCTTGGGAGCCTCTTCAGGCTGCTGATTGTACCTTTTTCACAGGTCTCTGTCATTCTTTGAACCTTTCCTTACTTTCAGAATAAGACATTCTAAGTTCACTTTGCTTTTTCCCCTATTCTAGGCTTAGAATCAGCTATTTTTAAGGGGTCCTACTTTCCATTTAGTCTATAGCTGTACCACCCTGGCATCCAATTTCATCAGATCTTAAAAACTAAGTAGGTTTGGGCCTGGTTAGTATTTGATGGAAGACTGCCAGGGACAATGGGTTCTATAGGCTTGTGAGAAGGACCTGGCAGCCCACTCCCCAAACAGTCAGCCATTGAAAACCCTATGAGTAGCAGAGAAGCACTAAAAACATTGCTGGGCATGGCACAATATTGGGGAGTGTTTCCTTCTGTTGTACATGGGGTTGTTGTGAGTCAGACGTGACTTGGCAGCACCTAACAACAACACTTCTATTTGGTTGGGGATACTATTTCAAAACAAGATGTATATACTAGGTACATGCATTGCCACTGGATTGTCATTGCTTCTAGGTCATCTCAGTGCAGAGTTAAAAATCTATACTTCCTTATCTTTTTACTATACCTCCAGATTTAGTCTAACGCTGCCAGTTTATTCTAATTTCTTCCTTTCATATTTGCACTCTCCATTTCACAGTAAGAAACCTGACTTCTATTATCCTCAGTATATTTACTTATGCAACAACAACAACAACAACAATCCTATAATATATTGAAAGTAGTTTCAGAATTGCTAACCCTGCAAAAAACAGATTTGAGAATATATATTCTCCTACCTCTAGGAGGTATAGAAATTCTGCACAAATAGGAAGTGAAGGCTAAGGCAGACCTGTAAGTTGCCTGCTTGAGTGTTAAAGGAGTACTCCAACACATACATGTGTAGAGCACCTTGGCAAAGGTTGGAGACCTATTGGTTCAAGGCATTTAAGGAAACCTCTATCCAGTCATTAACTTGATCATTCAGTTAAACAAACTGAGACTTCAGTGGACACATATGGCAAAGAATACAGAATATATAGAAATTGATGAGGAAAATCACTGAACAACCAACCAACTAGCCTTGGGGATTCTGGTGTTTAGAGTTGTCAGACTATATTATAAACATGTCAAGTTTCTACAGAAACTTGCAAAGAATTTAAAAAATGGTCTGATATAGTAAAAGAAACTGTTATAGGCTAAGCCTATGGCCTTGCACGTACTTTGCAAGTGCTCTTTCACTGAGCTGCACCCAAGTCTCCTTTTTATTTTTTATCTTAAGACTAAATTGTGAGAGATTATCCCCTGTTCCTTATCAGATCATAATGGGATAAAATTGGAGCTCAAGAGGAAGAATAATGCCAGAAACGTTACAAGCTCATAGAGACTGAATAATACACTACTGAATGATCAATGGATCGTTGATGAAATAAAATTGGAATTTAAAAAATTCCTACAATCAAATGATGATGAAAGCACATCATACCAAAACATATGGGATACAGCAAAGGCA
>VMDO01021602.1:0-35113 GCA_007922755.1 Pedetes capensis | reverse complement strand
CCTTAGAGTCCTTTGGCCCCTTCACAGATCTTTCTTGGGCCCTTTCTAACAGAAGCTCTTGGCCTCCTTTTTACGTTAGGCTCTGGCCCTGCCAAGTCACTTTTCACTTTTCTATATCTTCCTGTTGCCAGGAGGTTCCGTTCTTTATGCTCTCCCGTGTCTCTCTGGTGGTCTTTCCTAAGTGTATGCCTCCCCTATGCGCCTGTGCAGATTGGTCCCCAGACTTAGGGTCCCTGCCTAGGGCTGCATACACCTATGCCTGACCACGTGCTCCCCCAAAATGGCGCTTACTTCTGTTGCTGCGGACGGACCCGTTGACCTTCCGTCCACTGATCAGAGTCCCTGCTCGTTGTCCTCACAGCCTTGGCCTCTTGTTCGGCTTTCCGTGAAGCACAGCTGTTTTTACTCCTCCTCCAAGCACCCTTCTCGGGAGAGGGTTTTCTGCTTTTCCTTTCTGTTCCCCGTTCGGGATGGGGTTTCTCCTTTTCCGGGGTCCCCTCTCGAGATGAGGGTCTCTATTCACATTCCATGTGGGTCCCCCACTTCTATGTGAGGTCCCTGTTCGGGCGCCAACTATGTGAGGTCCCTGTTCGGGCACCAACTATGTTGGGCCCCACGTTTGGGCGCCAAATCTATGTGGGGCGCGTGCCTCCCAGTCCGGCCTCAAGGTTCGGATGGGCTACACCAATGCGCACACAGATACTAAACACAATTCACTCGGGACCCTCAGGTGAGGGGCGCAGACTCCTGCGGCCCTCGGGACCCTGGTGGAGATGGGAGAAAGGAAAAGCCTCAGGCACTTTTGCCTTCCAGGGGCAAACACCTGTGTTGGTCGTCTGGGTGGTCAGGAGGCGACAGCTGCCGCTTCCTCGGTGGTCAGACGGAGAGCAGTTTCCTTTCCTTGTTGAGGATTGCAGCCGGAGAGCATTTTTTCCTCATCAAAGGTTCGGGGGAGAGCAGTGGGAGAGGCGCGTCCTCATCTGTGGTCCGGGCAGGAACAGGCAAGAAGGCGCAGAAAGGGATGCCAGAAAGGCCGTGCCAAAAAAGGGAAAAGTCGAGCTGCCGCAGCGCAGCTCTTTATATAGTTCGCCCATGGAATGGCCTGAGCCAATCAGCTTTCAGCCCAATTGTCCAATCAGGAAGGGTTTTGTACAAACATGCAACCAAGTAGATTTCTAATTTACAAACCAGATATTCAAATGCCATTTTCCCAGTTTGGGAGTTTTTACCAATTTCCTCCCAATTTTTCCCTACAGAATACTACTATGTACAATCTACATTTTAAACTAGTCATATAATGTTCCACTCAATATTTCAGTTTTTAATGTCTCCCAATGATCAAGTAGTAAAACCAAGAACCATATCTCTAAAGAGGAATTATTTTTCAAAGATGAATTGGACTTATGCAGAATTCTAGGGCTTTGTTGATTTTCCAGTGAAGGATAGACACAGTCTCTGAGCATTTATGCATCATCTGGCCTCTTGGATCACAGAGGGAAAAATAATAGAATTGGCTAAACTTCAGTGTGTGTCCCCTGGAGAGTATTTTTTCTCTTGTGAGTTCCACTAAGGCTCAGTCTTTAGATCATTCAGTAAATGTGCTATGTATTGGTGGTTCCAGAAACGAAGGCTTCCAGTCTTTCAGCAAAGACTAGAAGGTGTAGAAGCAGGTACTTCACTAGTGAGGTAAAAGTACAATACTTTGAAACCACTTTAACACCTCACTCCCCACCAAAACTTCAATGAAGTGAAAGACCGGGAATTCCCTACAGATTTATTTTTTATGCTCTGAATCTTAATAAAACATATAGAATCTTTAGATTTCTTACTTTTCACGTCCAGTTAATATGTCATCAATAAAGTAAACTGTCCTGTGGGAGGGTGAGATCTTCTAGCCTCCTGTTGATTAAGCAGTGACAAAGAGTCAAGTTGACACAGTTCTGAAATAAAAGGATAAAGTATCCTGTCATCCTTTCAGAAATTACTTCTAGAGTTCTCTGCTTCTTAGTTATAAGAAAAAAATCATCTGCAAAAATCAGTAGCTACACAATAGATGTGATGGTCTGTGATGACATGCTTTCTCAGTATGTCACCATACCAAACACATTGGGAATAGTAGCAGCAGTTGGAGTGACTGATTATACTTATAATCTACTGTCATTCTTTAAGAATCATGTTTCCAAAATGTTCAAAAGAAGCATTACAGATATAAAGGGAATATTTTTTATTATCTCTTTCTGGATTTTTCAAGGGCAAAGACTTTACTCACTGGACTATTCATGGTATTTAGAAATGTACTTGGAACTTCATCATTGCCCATCAAGCATTTGTTAATTTTTTGGAATATTTAGATACAAATCAATTGAAAGGAGGTACATTGGACTTCTGTGACAGAAAACCAATGGGTATGGTTTTCTGTGATATGTATGTGATATGTATTGGTGGTTCCAAAAACGAAGACTGGAAGGCGTAGAAGCAGGTACTTCTGTGACAGAAAACCAACGGGTGTGGTTAAAGATTAAGGAAGAAATCATAATCTGAAGTCATTTTTATGCAGACTTTGGAATTTGTTATGCAATTAATGGCAAACTACTTTAGTATATTCCAATTGTCAGCATTAGCACTCTGCATTTTAAGGCCATTATTAAGTAAAACAAGGATTAGTTGAACACTGAATAAACTTTAGAGTGATATGGTGATTATAGTGTTAGGGTGAAGGATAGTTTAGGGGGTGAAAAGTCAGAAGAGTCAGAGGTAGGAATAAGACAAGTTAGAGAAATAGTAGTCTCCCCTCATCTGTGATTTCACTTTCTGTAGTTTCCATCACCTATGGTCAATTGAGGACTGGGATTTAGCTCAGTTGGTAGAGTGCTGCGCTGCAGTCTCTGAGGTCCCGAGTTCAATTCCCAGCACCGCAAAAATGGGAGAAGGACCTGGCAATCCACTCCCAACGCAATCCTGAAACAGTCAGCCATTGAAAACCCTCATAGGGTCGCTATGAATCGACTCGAAGGCACCTAACAACAACAACAACAACATGGTCAATTGACTGACATACACTGCCATTCTGAGTACCATGATAAAATCTTGTACCATCTTGTCCAGCCTGAGCTATGAACTGTCTCTTGTTCACTATACCCATGTGATATATATTAGCATATCCATGTTGAATATATTAGCTGTCCTTCCAGTATTTAGTAGGTTTCTCAATTATCAGATTGACTGCCAAGGTCTCAGGTCTCGCAGTGTTTTATGTTCAACTAATCCTTGTTTTACTTAATAATGACCACAAAATGCAGAGTGGTAATGCTGACAATTGGAATATGCTGAAGAGAAGTCATAAAGTACTTCTTCTGAGTGAAAGTGTACCATATGTGTGTGTTGTTGTTATTATTAGGTGCCTTGAGTCAGGTCCAACTCAGAGTGACCCATATAGGTAGGTTTTCAATGACTGATTGTTTCGAGATTGTTTTGGTTTGGGAAGTGAACTGCCACATCCTTTCCCCATCATATGTACGTATGTATAGAAAATCATAATATATGTAGGGTTTGATGCTACCCATGATTTCAGGATCCAGTGTGATATCCACCCCTCCCACAGATAATGGGATGAGGGAGTGAACGCAGATATCCAGTCCTTCGAAGCAGTTTCACATTTTTATTTAATCAATCATAGTTCTGTAATGGGTTAGCTTAATTCTCATTTGTGATAAAAATTCTTGGAAAGATACAAATGAAGTATCTCATTTAGAGGAAATTGTGAGGTGATTGTTAATAGCTAGATATAGTCTGGTAAGTGATTCTGGAGAGGGACTAAGTGTATTTTGATGTTTCCTGCATCGTTTAATATCACCCCGGTAGAATTCTTCACTATTGCCATTTGAGGCACGAATTTTTTCTTCAATTTCTTAAGCTTGAGAAAAACAGAGCACATTCTCCCCTTTTGGTTTTCTATCCCTAATTCTCTACATCATTATGTTGTCATTGTTTTTAGGTGCCATCGAGTCAGTATCTGACTCATAGTGACCCTCTGTACAACAGGGGAAACACTATTGTTAGTGCTTCTCTGCTGTGCATAGGGTTTTCAATGGTAGATTGATTTTTGGGAGGGGTTGCCAGGTCCCTCTCCCAAGCCTACAGCTTCTGGTATTCCCTGGCGGTCTCCCATCCAGGTACTAACCAGGCCTGACCCTGCTTAGCTTCCAAGATCTGACGAGATCAGATGCCACAGGGCCACGGCTGCAGGTTGCACGTCATTATACTATTTGATTTTCTCTTCTCAAACTACCCTTTGAAATCTGTTTAGTTCCTTAATTTCATCTTATCTTCCTTTTACTTCAGCTGTAAAATATTCCAGGGCAAGTTTCAGAGGCTCTTTTGACATGTAATTTGGTCATTTCTTTTTTCCTGTCTTTTCAATAACCTTTTGTTTTCCTCATGAATATCTTTGATGTCAAGTCACAACTCATCTGGTCTTCCATCTTTAATGTCTAACGCACTAAACCTGCTCTTGAGGTGATCTCTGAACTTCTGAACTCAGGTGGGATATACTCAAGGTTATACCTTGGCTCTTGTACACTTGTTCTTATTCTTTTCAGTTTCACTTTGAACCTACATATGAGCAGTTGATGGTCTGATCCACAATCAGCCCTGGTCTTGCTCTGACTTTTGATATTCAGCTTTTCCATGGTTTCTTTCTGCAAAGGTAGTTGATTTAGTTCCTATTTATTCCATCTGGTGACTTCTATGTGTATAGTTACCATTTATGTTGGTGAAAAAATGTATTTGAAATGAAAAGGTCTTTAGTCTGACAAAATTCTATCATGTGATCTCCAATAGCATTTCTGTCACCAAGGCCATATTTTCTAACTACTGAGCCTTCTTCTTTGTTTCCAATTTTTGCATTCCAGTCACCAGTAATTATCCGTACATCCTGATTGCACGTTCCATCTATTTCAGATTGCAGAAGCTGGCAAAAATCTTTCCTATCTTCATTTGTGGCCTTAGTGGTTGGTGCATAAATTTGAATAATAGTCATATTAAATGGCTTTCCTTGTAGGCATATGGCTATTATTTTATCACTGACAACATTGTACTTCAGGACAGATCTTGAGATGTCTTTTTTGATGATGAATGCAACCCCATTTCTCTTTAAGTTGTCATTCCCAGCATAGTAGACCATATGGTTATCTGACTCAAGATGGCCTATGCCAATCCATTTTAGCTCACTGATGCCTATAATGTCAATGTTTGTGTATTCCATTTCCCTGTTGACAGTTTCTAGTTTTTCCAGATTCATACTATGTACATCCCATGATATTTACAGGTCTTCCTCCTCATTTTGATTGGTACCACATCTATCTACTGAGGCAACTCTACCTCAGTGGTTTTATGAGTGCCTTCCCACCTCGAGGGCTCGTTTTCCAGTACTATATCTGATGGTTTTTCTCTGCTATTCATTGGGATTTCAACGCCTAGCTGTTTCGAGAGTAGGTGAGCCACATCCTTCTCTCTAATCTGTCTCAGTCTGGAAGCTCAGCTGAACCTGTCCACCATGGGTGACCCTGATCTATAATACCAGTGGCATAAATTTCGGCATCACAGCAACACGCAAGCTACAGTATGGCAAACTGAGAGACACATGGGTGAGGAAATCTAACTATAAACTCTTAAATATTTCTCTAGGCCACCAATTCTCTCACTCCAATTTAAAAACAATTAGGAATATAATTTACCAACCTTTTATGTAAGTATATTTTATACAGTGACCTTGGAGTCTATTGAATTCCTTAGATACAAAAAGGTTTATATTATGAGTCCAATTACAACCTGTGATTTATTGGAATGATTTCAATGCTTATGCACATACAGTTAAGTTGTGTCATTCAAGTGTAATTCCCTTTCCACATTTCGTATTTTGTAAAAAAACAAAACAAAACAAAAAACCCGGGTTTGCCAGGAACCAGCTATCAGAACAGGACGATTTCAAACTAATTAAATAGCAACAATAGTTCTAGCATTATGAAGATGATGTTACAAATGATTGAATTGCTTTTGAACTATTTCCACATTAGCTTACAAAACAAAGATCTTTCCATTATCAAAATTATGTTATTTTCACAAGCTGCTTTTATGAGAGAGAGGTTATTTTATTTTGTATCATGAGATGGATAAGACAACAGTGTATTTTTATGCAAAATAACCTAAAATGCAAATAACATTTTTAGAAATATGTAAATTTTATCAACCAGTAGATATTTATGACATACATATTGGTGTGGTGAGGGCAAGGACTATGTCTTTCTAAAGTGATGTCAGCAGATTTATGTTAATTATATAGATTTATATACACTGGTCAATGTACTCAGAAGAGTCACAAGGGCAGTTCTTGGTCATGATCTTTGCCTTTAATAAGTTATTAATCCAATTCAGTGTGAACATGGATGAATCATCAGAACACTGTGGAATATTTCCATCTGAAAAAAGTTGATATAGTCATATCCAAATGATTATCAAGGTTTAAAATTACTTCCTATAAAAAGTGCCTTTGAGTAAAAAATGCCATTTGTATAAATGCTAGGTATTAGACATATTCAGTTTGAGAATTGAAAAGTGATTATTTTCCCAAATAGCCCAAAAACACATTTACTCTTTTATTTTTGATGTGAGGCCAAAATAAACGTGCTAAAACCTCAAAAAATTGTTTTGTACTGAAATGTTTCCAGGAAAACAAAGCATTTGTTCTTAGTAATAGTCCATTTAACCAAGACAGTGTTCCTGTATGAAAATACTGCAATGTTTCACCTACGTCATGGGAGAATTGATATTATTAGTGGAATTACAAGTTGTCAGCATTACCTTCTGGTGTTCTTGGCTTTTTGAAGCCATGGGGCATTGCTTTCCTACTATAGCTGTAACAGGGCTGGGATTTTGCTCAGTTGGTAGAGCACTGCTCTACAGTCTCTGAGGTCCCCAGTTGGATTCCCAGTACTGCAAAAATGGGAGAAGGATGTGGTCATCCATTCCCAAGGCAATCCCAAAACAATCAACCATTGAGAACCCTATGAGGATCTCTATGAGTCAGACACGACTTGATGGCACCTAACAACATCAACAACAACATACCTGCAACAAAGTACCACAGACTTGGTGGCTTATGACAACATAAATTTATTGTGTTATAGATCTTGAGGTAAGAGGTCCAAAATATGTGTCAGTAAACCAAAATCAAGGTGCTGCATACCTTCTGGAGGCTCCCAGGAACATTCACTTCCTTGCCTTTTCCAGTCTCTAGATGCTTCCTGAGTCACTCAACACATGGCCCTTTCCATCTTTAAAATGTATCACTCTAACTTTTGCTTCTATCATTAACTTTTGTTTCTATCACTAACTTTTGCTTCTCTCACCATCTTTTTCTGACTTCAACACTCTTGCCTCCCTTTTATAAGGGTCATGATCACATTTCACTCACTTGGATAAGTAGGATCATCTCTTCATCTTCGTACACTTAGTCACATATACTTCTGGATATTCAGAAGTTGTAGGCTAAGTGTAAGACAAAACATAGTTTCATAGGTATAAGGATCACATGAAAATGGATTTTGCATGTGAAAGTCCCTAAGCATTATTAAGAACTTTACTAGATTAGTGAACATGATAAGTGATTTGCAAAAGAGAAGTGTTATACAATAGTGATAGGAATACTGAAATGTGGCCCTGATGCACTAGATATTGCTTTCTACTTAATGCCATTGTTACTGCCTATTATTATTTGAATTTAAAATGTCCCCCAAAGATCATGAGTTTGAATGCTAGGTCAATAGATGGTGGTGCTATAGTGTGAGGCTGGGGAACTTTGAGAGGTGCAACCTATTTGGCAGAAATAGGTCACCAGGGCCAGGTCTTTGGTGTTTTCACACTGTTCTGCCTCTCTGGCAGCTGCTTTCTTTGCTTCCTGATGCCATGATGTGAAGGCCTCCATCATAAGCCCTGCCTCCAGCTGGTCTGCCATGCTCCCAACAAGTATGGAACAAGATCCTTTTAACTGTGAGCTAAATAAATATGTCGTTCCTACAAAGTTGTTCTGTTAGGTATTTTGATAATAATGATGAGAAAATTAACACAGGAAATTGGTACTGGAGAATGGGTCTGTTGTTGTACAGAGTGACCATGTGGTTCTTAGGCCATTAGAACTTGTTTGTGAGAGGAGTTTGTAAGAGCTTGGAGATGTGGGCTAGAGAAGCCCAGGAATATTAGAAGAAGATCTTGATGGGTGGTTCCAGTAAGAGTTTGGAAGCTCAGAAAGCCAATAGATTTATGGAAAGTAAAAACAGTACTCATGGGGTTTCAGAGGGAAATGATAACCCCCTTGGGATTTGGACTAGAAGCCATTCATGTTGCATTCTGGCAAAAAGTTTGTCTTCAGTTTGACAGTGTCCTAATTATTTAAGTGAGGTTGAATTAGAAACAAATGGACTAACAAACTTGGCAGAGGAAATATCAAGACAGCATCATGTTGAGGGTGTGGCTGGATTACTACTGGATGCTTTTTAGCCAGATTTATGATGAAAACAAGATGTAAAAAGCAGAGCAGAAAGATTTGAAAAATGTACAGTCTGGCCAGAAAAATCAAGTGTTTAAAGCTAGGGACAAGGGAAGTTTGGGCAAAATGGTAGTAATAAAGAGAAAAGTGCTGTGGAAAGAAGCAAAGCATTTTGTACTGGAACAATAAGAATGGCTTGAGGCCAAAGCAGGGCTTGGTCAGATTCCTCCCATCAATGTTTCCAGGGTGTGAAACCACAAACCCATTTAAAGGCCTTCACTCATTTAAAAAGAGACAGTCAAAGGAATGCACTGCTGGAAAAGGGGAATCCCAGGAAAGTGTTCTCCTGGCTTTCGCTGCCCAGGCACACAGAAGTTGCTGCAGCCATGTCTAAAGGGGCCCAGATACCACTAGACCTGGCAACACATCTTGGCAGCACTCATGTGGTACTGGTATCACAGGCATGCAGAATGCAAGAGTTCAGAGTTTATGAAAGCTGCCACCAAGGTTCTAGAGAATAGCCTCTGAGAATAGCCAGGAAATGCATGTCAGGGTCAGAGTCCCCAAAGAGAGCTCTGAGGTGGCTGGTGCATGAACTTTGAGGGCAGAGCCTAAGCTACAATGGAGACCCCAGGATGTTGGAGATGCCAGCAACATGAAACATCTTTCAAGGAAAGCTACCAGCAATGAATGGAGTCAGCCTAAGAAGGCCATGTGTACTGCAAATGGCATGGCCATAGGAATGGGGCTGACTAAGCCTATTGGAGCATAGATGATGCCACGATATGTGCCAGGTGCCAGACATGGATCTACAGGGTTCAATGTTTTGTTCAGCTGGTTATTGTTCTTGCTTTGGTCTAATCTTTCCGATATTCCCCCATTCCTCCCCTTAGGAATGGGAAAACTTACTCTGTGCCATTAAAAGTGTATAACTTTTATTTTGTATGGGCTCATAGATAAATTTATCTTGAGTCTCAGGAAAGACATTGGACTTGGACTTTTGAACATTCCAGGGTAGTTATGGCTTGTGGGACTCATGAGGTTGAACAGAAAACATTTTGTATTTTGAGATGGCTATGAACCTTTGGGGACTAGGGTAGAGTGTTATGGTTTAAATCTAAAATGTCTCCCAAAGGTCATGTATTTGGACTCTAGGTCCCTAGGTAGTGACACTATAGTGGGGGGCTGTGGAACTTTGGGAGGTGGGAACCGGCACACAGAAGCAGGTCATTGGGGCCAGGCCTTTGGTGGTTTTCCACAAGCTCCCAGTTCCAGTACTTTACTCTCTCTGCTGCCTGATGCCATGATGTGAAGTCTCCATTACAGGCTGTGCCTCCAGCTGCTCTGCCATGCCTTCCCACTGTTATGGGCTGAGATTGTCTAAGCTGTGAGCCAAATAAACCTATCCTTCCTGTGGATTTGTTCTTGATGAAAACTAACATACCACCTTATTTCTCTAAGTTTTCCTATATTAATTGGAATATACTCTTTCATTTTTAGTAGTTTGAAGTTATATAATATCTGAGATATCTGTCTCATATGCTTATATAATTTACTGAAAACAAAGTGCTGCCATAAGCAAATTTGAGAATATTTGAATAACACTAATAAGACCTGCATATTAACTTTCTATTTTGTCTTTCACCAAGAACATTTTCTATAAAGTATGAAATCTCCACGCCTGCCTGCCTTCCTTCCTTTCTTTCTTTCATTCTCTCTTTCTTTCTTTCTCTTTTTTTTTTCTTTCTCTCTTTTTTCCTTTCTCTTGTGATACTGGCACATTGAATGCAGGATCTTGCCCATATTCATCTCTTTATTTTTGATCAGAGTCACAGACTTGGTTAAATTATTTTAACATAGCTGAGGCATTTGAGATCACAATTTCTTGGAAGATATGCTTTGTAGACACTAGATAAGAGGGTTAATCTAATAATGATAAGTCTGAATAACTATCCTAGGAGTCATGAGTGACATTTGTTAACTACAATGTTAGGATTGACTGAAGAAAGAACTACTTGAGTAATGTTTCTTTTCTTTTGCCACTAAATACCATTAAAATTTTGAGCAATATTCTACCAAAGATATGCTCAAGTGTGATTGCATAAAGTGAAATATAAAAATTTAGGATTTTTTGTTTTTTGACAGAGTCTTGCTATGTAGCCATGGTTGGCCTTGAACTCATGATCCTCCTGTCTCAGCCTCTCAAGTGCTGGGATTATAGGCCTCTGCCACCACACCCATCTTAAATATAAAAATTTAAGTGATACAACTTGAAGAGTTAAAAAATATAGACTTGACAGTACATTTTTTATTATTTTGTATATTTGGTGTTCATTTACCATGCTTATTAGAAACTACTGCTTAATATTCACAACTGTTGTTGTTGTTGTTAGGTGCTGTTGAGTCAGGTCTGACTCATAGCAACCCTATGTACAGCAGAACAAAACACTCTCTGAAAGGCACTGGTAATACAAACATGAATTCAAAATGGTATAATAGATATATGTGTAAAGTGCTCTGAGATCAGATAGTGCAGGGAAGTTTCAATCTAAAAGCATTTATAAAATATTTCAAGATAGAATTGTATTTGATTGCATCATATTGTTTTGGAAAAAAACAGGATTGTAATTCTGACTGTGTCACTGAAAGCTCTTGAAAAATGTTTGTCTTTTTGACTCTGAGGTGTTAATACTGAGAATAAGAATAAAACTGAGAATAAGAATAGTACCTATAAAGCACAAAGTATGTACAAGACACTGTGTTTAAATCCTTTGTATATATTATCTCATTTTAACCTCACAACAACCCTATGAACTACTATTAATATTGTTCCAATTTTTAAGATGAGAAAAATGAAGCTTAGAAAAAATTAAAGGACCTGGCCAAGTTCACAGCTAATAAATTGCAAAGCAGGTATTCAAGATTAATCATTGTGGCTCCAAAGGTCTAGCTTGTAATTGCTGTGGTGTACATCTTCTCAAACAAGACTAGTAAGCTATAGCAATTATGTGATGATGTATCTGTCTTAATTCAACATTTTGATTTCACAAGTCATGCACGAATAAACAGTATACTTATATTTTGAAAGGGCAAAGAGTATCTTTTGGATGATAGGAATGGTTTTCTGTCACTATTTGTTTATTCAGTTACTTTCAGTCTTTTCCCTGATCTTTCATTTTTGCAAATAATTAGAGGTGCACCCATTTTTGGACAGGTCTCTCCAACAGAAGTTTTACTTGGAAATCAACAGCAAAGATTTGTTTGACAGTTAGGATTATGGTTGAAGTCTGGAATGCCGCCAGAAGCTCATGTATTGAACGCTTGGTCTCCAGGGCAACAATACTCAGAGATGATCCACTGAAAGGTGATTTGTACATGACAGCTCTAACCTCATCAGTGGATTAATCCACAGGTCCCCAACCAATGGGCTGTGGACTGCTACTGGTCCTAGCCTGTTAGGAACCAGGAGGTGAGAGGCAGGCAAGCAAATGAAGTTTCATCTCTATCACACAATAAATAGAATGCATTTGACTCCTTCCTAAATCACCCCTTGACCCTGTCCCTGTAGAAACTGTCTTCCATGAAGTGGGCCCCTGATGCCAAAAACACTGGAGACTAGCATATTAATCTATTGATGGATTCATAGTGTCCTGGGCTATTCAGAGGTAGGGCCTTGTTGGAGGAAGTGGGTCACTAGGAATGTGACTTTGAAGGGTATATTTTGGTCCCAGCTCTTTCTCTGTCTTTCTGCTTCCTGGACACCACGACGTCAGCAACTCACCTGCCATACACTCCCACCACTGTGATATTCTCACCTCAGTCCCAAAGCAATACAGCCACATGACCTTGGATGGAAACCTTTGAAACCATGAACGGTTGTTTATTTTAGCCATGAAGTTTATTTTTAACCTCTCCTCCTTAAGTTGGCTTTCTCATGTATTTTGTCAAAAGCTAATGAGGAAGTTTACTCTGAGAAGCCCTGAAACAAGAAGGGACATGGAAGACAGGCAGATCCAAGCCAGTGCAAGGAGAGTTATGAAATACCAAGATTTACTCCCCTGCTTCCTGCCTCAGACACACACTCTCTTGATCACTAATGATAGATGAGGTTTCAAAGTAAAGTATTACAGATGTACTACACACAACACATCTCTGTTTATTTCTCAGATTATGTAACATTTTCCATAGAGAAATTCATTATAAATCTATATTTGTTGTTGTTAAGTGCTGTCGAGTTGGTTTCTGACTCATAGCAACCCTATGTACAACAGGCAAAACACTATTGTCAGTGGTTCTCTGCTATTCATAGGGTTTTCAATGGCTGATTGTTTTGGGGAGGGGTTGCCAGGTCCTTCTTCCAAGCCTACAGAGATTGGTGTTCCCAGGTGGTCTCCCATCCAAGGGTTAACCATGCCCGACCCTGCTTAGCTTCTGAGATCTGATGGGATTGGATGCCACAGTGGTATGGCTGCATGCTATAAATCTATTGAGTGGTTTTGGGTTTTTTTTCTATGTTATACTTAACCAGAGACATCCTGTTAAAAAATGTTCTACTGAAAAACATCCTCCCATTGGCTAATATGTACTTGAAATTTACTTATTCAGAGGTTCTCTTAATATGTCCAGAAACAGGTTAGTCTGGGTCACCTTCTCCTTTTCATTTGCCAGAGTACTTCCCCATTTATCAGGGAGAAAAGGGAAGAATTACAAACCATCACTTTAACTTCTTGCATCTCATAATGCATACAAATCTTCCAGTGTTCCTGAATAATCTGAGGGAGACAGTGCATATAATGGGCCAGGCACATAATAAGTACATATTATTTTACGCTTTCTCTCTATAAGTGCATAGAAGCACATATAAATGGGAAAATTACTTAAGAAAATATGTGGTCATAAAGTAAAAATTCAAATGATACAAAATGAATATGTAACAAAAAGTAATTTTCCTCCCATCTTTTCCTACCTGGCCAACCAATTCCCTTCTGTGGAGATCATGGCTGTTCCCAGGTTCATATTGCTTAGCTAGTTTTCAGAGATATTTCAAACACTCAAAAAACATCTGGCTTTTGAAAAGTGGATGTTTAATCTTTTGGGGAAATTCACTAGCAAAGAGGATGGTCAAACGGTGGGTGTGTTCTTTTCCTTTCATGAGATGTGAGTGATGAAGTTAAAGAAAACCTAGAAGTTTGAGTGTAATCTTGTCTCTTCAATAGTTTGTTCTGGTCAATCTTGCCCAGGTTATTCAATTTATTCTCTTAAGCTACACAATAAAAAATAGTTTTATTGGATGGTTATTTGTATGGCTCCTCTGAGCTTTTAAGATGTATGCTTTTAAGATGTCTTATGTACCGCCATTAGTTAGGAGTCTTCTCTAATGAGAAATTTACTTTAAGGACTTCAGATTAGTCATGATATTTTTTCTTCACCGAGTTGCTAAAGCTGCTACCAAGTGGTTTTCACCTTGGGGAAATCATAAAAACTTGGAAAATGCTACTAAGTCTAATGAACTAGCACTTCCTTTTCTTTAGAAAAGGGAATGCCGCTTGAAAGAGAGACATTATGTTAAGACTTGACTTTCCTATAGAAATTAAGGTATTATAAATTGTGATATGATAAGAATTGAATAATTTAAGGTTATTGGACTAAACTTCATAACTGTTGGAATAATTCCTTCCTGGACTAATTAGACAATCTTAAAAATCCTTTACATGATGTACAGAGAAAAAGGATCATTTGACTTTATATTTAATTTAGAAACTCTAAGAATACTTCCTTCCCTAGCCAGTAACGTACTGAGAGGAAATTCTCTTTTATTCTTTGAAGCTGATAAAATGAAATTTCAGCTCTAGGCTTACTAAGAATATTTCTTTATCTTCAATGGAATAGAAACACAGAAAGAATGTGACTTCCAGGTGAACTTTAAGTAGAACAAAAAAGTACATATGAAAATAAATAAAGCAAAATCCAAACAAAACAGTAAACAAACTCTGAAAATAGAAAAATTTCACTGAAATTAAGGAAAAACTGCAGCTTCATAAAAATATCCTAATTAATGTCTGTGTCATAAGGAGCAATTAGAACAAAATTGAAAGACAATTTGAAGATATGAGTCAAATCTCTAATTCCAAGTCTAAAATAATATGCAAAAAAAATGAGGATGTTCCCAAAGCCCATTCATGAAGATTTTAGGGTTGTATGTGTAGCTCAGCCACGGGAAGGGTAGAGAACCTGAGTTCAGGATGTATTTCCTCATTACAGAGCAGGTGTGATTCAAGTCAGGCGGAAGGAAAAGGACTTAGCACCCTATCATTTAGGTTTTCACCCACTGTGCTGAGGAAGAGACCCACTGCACTTCCTCACTCAGCTCAACAGCAGTGCATGGCCCAATCTGACTCCATTCCACTTTGCAATCATTGTCATGACTCCTGGGACTGTCCTAACTCTTCAGTTAGCCTGGACAGCTCATCGTCAGTCTGAACAACCCAGGATGCATGTGGTAGCTTCAGCTTTCCCATGCTGACTTTGCTGCTGGAGAAGAATTACTTGCTATGTTTTCCCCAATAATACGTACCTAACTGCGATCCTGTTTAAGCATTAAAGTGTACCTATAAGCAATTTCCTTCATAATCCTTCCTTGATCCATTGATGTTTTTCAGGAACCCCAAGAACTTTTGTCTCTTAAATAGTCCTTCATGCTTTATTCTGTTGTGACATTTCATGTTCTACCTCACAACACAATTATTTCTGTTCATGACTTCTCACTTTCATAGTGTAAGCGCCTTCAGGTGGAAATCATATTGTTTTGTATTTATTCCCCACATCTTCTAGCACAGTGATTTGCATGTAATAATCATCCTATGATGGCTAGTGAATCTATATGTTGTTTTTTAAGATGTGAGCATCTCATGGATATGTGGTTTTTAATTCTTCTAAGATTATCTTTTTATGTGAACAAAGTCTCAACATAGTAAGGAATATCCTCCAGGATCCTGGAATTTGTCATGTTGAACCAATTGAGTTCCTCAGATCTCTCAGACTTTGCCATACCTCTAACATGATAAAGATAACCTTTAACCTTGAAATCTTATTACAGCTCAAATGACTTGAAAGTTCTCTCTCAAATATTTAATCCTGTTACATAGATTGCCTCATCTTTCCTAATTATATTGCTTAAAATTTTTTATATCATTTGGGCAAGGCTACAGGCAAAATTATTTTGTAATTTTTCCTCCTCAAATCTTTATTTTGGTTTATTATTAGTAACATATAAATAATTATAGTATATAAAATAATATATAATACAAAGTTCTGATTATTCTTCTGTGACTTTCTACTGGATCTGTGACTTCCACATTGCTCCATGTACATTTAAAATCTTGTATGCCTGGCAAAATAAATATGATTTAAAGGAAGAGGCACAAGGCTAAGAATCAAGAGAGGCAGTGGCAATCATTCAGCTCTAAGGGTTTTCTCCCAAGGCATATGTTTTCTTGATTTTCTAGTCGGCTTTTAAGTCACATCATGGAAAAATTTTTATGATATTTATTAACACATATTAATTATACAAATTAATGGGATTCACTGTTATATTTCCAGATATACCTTCTGTTGATCATGTCTACCTTCCCTACTTCTACCCTTGTGCTGAAACTTTTTGATTTTTTGCTTCCTCATTACTCTTTTTGTGAAACACAACATTGTATTTGCAACAATCCTCTAACTGCATGATTCTTTTCTGTGTATTACAGATGAGGAAACAGATCTGAGTCAAGCAATGTCAGAACATGATTCTGAACTGTGATCTGAGTTCAAACGGTTGTTGTTTAACTGCTTGAGAAACCTAAATCAGACATACAATTTTACCATTATTCCACCACCTGGATCAACCATCACTATCAACTGTGTCTGGTTGTTTCTATCTCTCTCCTCACTTTTCTCTCCTTCTGTGCATGCACAGAACACATTCTGCTATAGTGGTTTCTCTCACAGTTTTCCTTTCCTCACCTTCTCTATCCATATCCACATCCCCATACCTTACCCTTCTTCAAGGTCTATCAAACTCCACTCTTTCTTTGACTTCCTTCCACATCTACTACCTGTATTGTTGTTTTGGTTGTTTCTTACGTTTTCTCTTTACAGTTTACTTAACATGTCTCTATTATCTCCTAATGCATCAGGAAATAATCTACTTGTAAGAATTATACCATATACTTCTTTTTACCCTCTGTATTTATTATTTTGATGCTGGATATGGCATAAGATCTTTATTCTATTGGCTAAATTCCTTTGTAAAGTTGATCTGAAAATTATTGGAAAAGCTAGAAACAACATGCAGATGTAAGTTATCATTATTTTCAAATTTAAACCTTGTCTATCGTTATCCAATGATATTTTATGCAATTATTTGTTGTTAGATTTCAATTATCTTTCCCAAAACATGCCATCATCATCTTCACTGTAGGTGATAGGCCTATAATAAGAGTCTACATCTCCATAGTCTTTCTGGTTATGGTTCTCTCAGTAATAATAATTGATACTAAATGACTATAATATGCTAGACATTACTACAATAAAATCTCATAAAACCACAAAATATGGGAATTGTTTCATCACTTTACATATATCATCTACAATCCCTGAACAATTTATAAAAAGCAGTTACCTCTAGATTCAGAAGCCAAAGATCAAGGAGATAAAGTGATTAGCCCAAATCTACCCTAATAAAGACAGAAGTCATTATTTGAAGCCAATAGTTCTGATTTAAAAGACTCTGATGTTTTTCTTTATGCCATTTTTGAAATAATATTAGATAATGTGCCATAACCAACAAGTACTTTTTTCCTGATGCATTACAGAGGACATCAATGCTTGGAGTTAAATATTTTGCTTGTTTTTCTGGGTTTTCTGTACTGTTTCTGTTGAATTTTTGATGATGTTTTAAACCAAGGAAAAATGAGCCCTATTGGAAAGAATGTAATATAGAAAGTTTTAAAGAAAACTGTGTTGGTTTTTCATTCAAATAATACCGAACTGCAAGGATAATTTCATTCTAACACTATACAAAAACTTTGTATTTTCTCATATCAAATGCTAATGTCAAAATTCCTAAGATAGTAGATAATTAAATGGTACTTTCATACTATACATTCATTCTTGTGAACTTAACCCATTTTTGTATTTTGTTGGAAAAGACCAATGCATTGGTTAAATATGTGGAGAGAGGCTGCATTAAATGAATAAAAGTTGAGAAAAAAATTGTATTGTAAGTGAAAGATACTATAGCCAATAAACTACTGAGAGATTTAATTATTTTTAGGAAACTTTCTCAAAATACCTCATCCTGTATTTTATGTATCAGCCAGTTCGCTGATTAGAAAGCCAGGAAGCCACAGATTTTGGAAATGAAAGAAGATAAAGTATAATCTTAGAAACTCTAATCTTTTTGTGAGACAATGTAATGATGGGAATGTTACTAACTGGTAATTAGTACCAAAGAGGCAGTGTAGAGAGTGGAAATTGGTCTGTGGAAATGGAAAGATGCTCTGTTTCTAAATTGTTAGTCCCAGGTGCTTAGGTATAACTTTCTCTAAAATAGAGACAAATAATTTATGAAATTATTAAAGCTTGAGAGATGCACCATCGGGACAATTCACCTTGTAGGTTGTAATCCTTCACTCAATAAGTAACATTTTTCTACTTACTTTCTAGATTCTAGGAAAGGGCTAGCCTATTCATATAATCAGTTCCAAAATTTAGGCCAGGGTAATATTAACCTATATTGCATTGAAAATCAATAAACTGAAATTCAGATTTATTCATCATGCTGAGGTCACAGGATCTGTGCAGGAATGTCATTCAGAATCTTGGAGTTAACACTGAAATTTGAGTTTTAGAAAATGGTAGTGTGAGAACCAGACCTGAGCCCTGGTCCTCCTACCTGAAGCATATCTTACTCACACCTTTATACCAAAGTTTAGGCTCGAGTTAAAGACCTGAGTAACAAAGACAGGGTTTTGAATGTATTCATTCATGTTTATAATCTGGAAAATGATCTGATTCTAAAATAAAAGTCAGATGTATCATAATGTCTTTTCCCTTCATGAGGAGAATGGAAAGCAGAGTCCTAATGGTGTATGATTTATAAGCCTCAAAGAAAATATGAGCTTCATCAGGAATGGGTGAGGATAAGGTAGAAGAGCAGGAAGGATGTTGTGTGGTTTTGATTTTGATTCAAAACACAAGTAATAGTAGAAAGGCAATATGCCCTGAAACTTTTCCACCTTTCCTTTTTTTGTTAGTCGTTTGCTTGTTCTTTGTTTGTTTTATCAACTGGGAATATCCTTTATAGTATGATCTCTATAAAGATTGAGAACCACTTATTTAATTTTTCAAAGGAAGACAGATAACACCTAAAAGAAGACATTTTACAACTGCTTTGTGAAAGATGAAGGGTGGAGAGATATTAGGGACCATGGGAGAGCCAGGGCTTGAAGGCAGGCCAGATGATGGATGTTGCATGAGCCAACAGTACACAGCAATCTTGCTTATAATCAGTGACTAAGTCAGTCAATGCTCTCCACCCTTTTTACCCTATAGTCTTCTAGGTTAATCTTTGATAGGACTAGTCCTTAATCGATGCATCAAGGAATTAACAGGGCTGCATTCTTTTCTGGAGGCTCAAAGGAGCAATCTGTTTTCTTGTCTTTCCCTGTTTCCAGAGACTGTCCCCCTTCCTACATCTTGAAACTCAGCAACTGGGGACATGTCCTCATCATATTGCATCTTTCTGGCCCTTTTATTATATTGTGGCTCCCATTCTGACTATAGCCTGGTAAGATTCTCCACTTCTAAGGAATCTGTATTACCCTGGGCCCACCAGGTGGTTCAGGAAAAACTCTCCATCATCTCAATATCCTTAAGTCAATCATATTTTCAAAGTCTCTTTTGGCATGGAAGGTGTTCACAGGTTCCAGGGGTTATTAAGGTATGGATTTCTTTAGGGCATTATTTTGCCCACCAGAAATGATATATTAAGAATTTTGCTTCCCAGACAGCCATTGTGTACTCTCAATAACTCATTGAGAGTACTTAATCCAAATTTTAGAAGTTTTAAGCATATTAAAAATAATGGCAAAACTTTATTAAAATGTGTTCTTTATTTCAAATAGAGTGAATAAGGATAGATACTATACTATTGTTTAGTCTTTAAACAATAGCTGAATTAATTGAGGCTTACTTACAAATTGTTGTTGTTGTTGTTGTTGTTGCTGCTGTTGTTAGGTGACCTGTATACAACAGAATGAAACTCCATGACACTGTGCTATGCCCACATCTTTTTCATATTTAAGCCCATTGTTGTAGCCACTGTGTCAATCCATCTAGTTGAGGATCTTCCTCTTTATGTTGACCTGCCACTCTCCCAAACATGATGCCCATAAGTTCCTTATAGTGAAACTCTTTCTATCTAGTTTAAAAACTTATGTAGTTAGCTCAATAATAATTGCAGAATCTTAAGGCATCTTTTCCTGCAAAGATAGCAGCATCTACTCATTTATAAAATTTAGATCCACATTGAAAACCCAAGCCTATTAGAATGTACATTGTTCCAGCCACAGCATCCTTAAATCTATGTGGTCTGCAACAGATTCTGAAATAGAAAGCAATATAAAGTAAAGTTTTATCAGGATAGAATATGAGCAAAGAGGAAACTACTCAGAATTATAAAAACTGGGTCGAGTAGTTCAGTGGTTTCAATGAGGTGGGAGGAAACCTAGCTGCTACAGAGAGAAGGCACACAATCCATCCCCCATCAATATTCCCCAAAGAGTTCTTTTCATGAATGCCTCCCTCATTGATTCTGCCTAAGGAAATACAAGAGAGCATCTAAAGTTCAAAAGACTTTATCTTCCACATAACCACACAGAATTTTGCCTGGTGTACAATATGTATATGTTGAATAAGAGAATCTATCACTACATCAATGAATGAATAGCACTAACTGGTATCCACCAGCTGCAAGCGTTAGATCCTAAAGGATCACAGGCTTGCTTCTCTGGCATTCCTTTGTTCATGTCCCTCCTAGATTCATCCATCCTTATATCTGAAAGACCATTCAAGCTTTACTCAATTTGCCAATGACATTTTCTATTCTTGTTCTTGTTTCACTGGTACCACCCACACATTGAGAACACAAAATTATAAGCAGGTAGACATCTTCTGTTGCAGCAATCATTTGATTGAAACCTTATTTGGTTTTTAATTTTCTTGATAATGAAAGTGGATATTTGAGTTGTCACAGAAACAAAAAATCTCAAACTTCTCCCAGACAGAAATTCTTAAAGATGTTTTAAATCTTTCTGTGTGAATGAAGGTTGAGGCAAATATATATTAAGATTTTTCCTAAAGGTATGCACAGAAATTTACTAGCATTTCACTGGTCTCATTATTCAAGGTTTTAAAATTTTTATGATTAGAGGAAGAGAAGCAGTGATTCTATTTTGATTTTGATTAAAGGCCCTCTTTCAGCCTTTGCAAATATTGGCTTAAATCAGATGTATAAAAGGTATACACTCATTAAATATTTTAAAAACTATAATTAATGGATATTAAATCTCATACATTTTGTTCAAATATTCCCTATGGTTCATTACAGGAAATTCTAAGCTAAATGTCTCCTACAAGAGTCCATACTGCAAAAGGAAAAAGTTAATGGTGTGAATTCCTAATCTTCTTTGGTGAATATACTTAAGTTACTTCTGTATGCCATTTTCAGCTACAAAACTTTATGAAAACCCAACTGCATGACTCTAATAGATTTTTGGGTTTCAACTGTTAAGACATATTGAGCTCATAGCCTTGGGGCTGAAACTTGTTGGTTTCACAATGATGTTATTATATTTGGGGGGTAAAGTAGCATCAAAAATAATGTTGACCTCAGCCAAAATTAGATGAAAAAAAATATACTTGCTAGTTGTAATAGTTATGATTATAGCCAAATTGTCCTTTACCATCAAAAAGAAATCATTTGATTAAGGGACTTTTGGGATTCTTTTAATGCCCTGGCTTGTACTTTATTCATATTTCACCTATCTACATTCTTTTGTTCCTTATTTTACCTCAATAACTATGTTATAGTCTAGTGAAATGAGTGATTTAGGTATGACATCTGTCCAAATTTAGTTGAGAAGTGATCTAAAATAGAGAAAATTCATACAATATCCTCAATTTCATCCGGTTTTTTGTTTGGGAACTCCTGAAAATTCATGTTTATTCTAGAGAATGTTAGACTCCAAACTTCTAATATTGAACCTGGGGCACAATTAAATTTAGATATTAGACTAAAGCTGAGTTTCATACTGTGTCAAATCCAGAGCCACATTCTTCCCTCTAGTCAAAATGAATGGGACTTTGTTTTCAACTACCTGGAAAGAAGACAAAACCACAACTTTGGCAGCTGTCATATCTTCTTACAAATGCCGTTTGTGTTTGAAAGTCAGATGGATATTTGTTATGTTGTTAAAAGTATTATCAGATAGAAAGGATAGATTAATGTTTTGATGAAAACTTTTTAAAGAAATATGTTCCCTGACAAAAAGCATCAAATTAAATACATGTAAACAAGAAATAGAGGTGTTCAAGCCTCTTAAGAACCTAGTTCTCTTCATAAATTCCTAGTTATCTGTGTGAGTAGTCTCATCATAATAAAGATGTTGCTCTGTCAGAAAATATCAAGATGGAATAATGGTGCTGCTTGATATCAAGATATTTTCTAATCACATGGTCTTTTTTAAACCAATAAAGGTTAGTCCCATTTTCTTCATTTTGTGGATGAGGAAAGTAGTCAGAGAGATTAAGTGACTTGCTAAAAATTACATAGTTCGGTCCACTGTACATGCCGTACCAAGCTAGTTCTTTGCATACTAAGAAATGTATTATAAAGGAAAATGATAACTGTAATTCCCCCAGTGATCCTACAATTCAAATCCAAAAGTTATAATACCTAACAAAAGATGATATCAGAAGACTGAGCAAAGGATATGAATAATCCTACCTTATTAAGCCTGGAGAATTGCTTTCCTCCTCTTTAGAGAACATTTTTCTAAAAATGACTTGAATACTTATGTCTGTCAAATAAGTAAGGGTGTCTGTCATCCACACACTTTCGGAGAAATTCTGACAAGTACTCATTTAATTGTTCTCATTTTCACTACTTTTTATCAAACTCTAGAAACCCCTGTCATTACAAATACTATGTTTATAAAATGTTACAGTTTCCAAGATTGAGCTTTTGTGCATTAGCTATAGTTTTGGTAGAAGCTTATTCATCACCCTAACACTATAAGCATAGTTTCTTCAAATCCTAGTGTAAAATGGCTTTTACCTACTTCTTGACACTGTACTTCATTCATTTGCACTTCACTTTCTGATCATTGCCCTTTCTTGCTTCAGAATTGTTCTTACTGGTGCTACGTTTTTTGTGTTTTTTTTTAATTAAAATATTTACCTGCTATTCATTAATCAACATGTATTTGTCATGACCCAGTTAAACGCAGGGCATTGCATTGAATCTTTTTGGAAACATACAGATGAATATGAAGCTATGGTTCCTACCTACTTCAAAAAATTTGTTAGATTGTTGTTAGGTGCTATCAAGTCGGATATAAATCACTGAACTCTTACTTTTGAAAATAATTTCTTCCAAGCAAAGTTTAGATGCATATGATAGTTTATGAGCAATTAGGAGAGGTAGATCTTGTATAAAAATATTTACAAACTTTTGGTAAGTAGTAGTTGTTGTTGTTGTTAGATGCCGTCAAGTCAGTATCCGATTCATAGCGACCCTCATAGGGTTTTCAATGGCTGATGTTTCAGGATTGTCTTGGGAGTGGATTGCCAGGCCCTTCTCCCATTTTTGCGGTGCTGGGAATCGAACTCCGGACCTCAGAGACTGCAGTGCAGCGCTCTACCAACTGAGCTAAATACTACTTAACATGAAGGCACAAGACAGGAATCAATTCCTTCATTGAAGACATAAATGGGAATTTCAGAATAGACACCAATTTCTGAGAAGTATGCGCGCGTGTGTGTGTTTTAAGAGTTGTTGAGTTAAAGCTTTCAATATAAAATTCAGATGTTTTATAACTCAAGCTCTTAATAATCATATTTCTTCTCATTTTATGATTTTGACTGATGAGACACAAATACACACACACATCTGAGATTAATATGAATTAGGATAGGCTAAGCTATGGCAACAAAACAGCCCCTGAAATTAAAAACAATTAGAAAACAAGAATATCCTTCTATAACAGACGCTCTCTTTTTTGTATCTTATATAATTCAAACTTCCAATAATTAGATTTCTTCTCAATTCATGATTTTGACTTATATGAAACATACATGCACACACACACACACACACACATACACACTCATACACACACATCATGTCTGAAGTTAATACTAGTTAGGATAGGCAAATAGATCCCCAAAATTCAATTGCTTAAAAAACAAGAAGATTCTTCCATTACAGTACAAGGCAGATATTGATGTCAGTAGAGTGGCTTTTCTTTATAAAATTAGTCATTGACAAGGCTGACAGTTTCTCTGTCATTTTTGGTATGTTTCATCCAAGATCACCCTGGGGCATGGTGATCCTATCAACCAGAAATGGAAAAGAGTATGGAGGAGCATATGTAGGAAACTTTATGAGCTAAAAATTGTGCATGACATATGCAAACTCTCATCATAATCCATTAGGTAGAACCCAACTCACATAGCCAAACTTCACTTCAGTGAAATAGTCTGTTTTTTTTTTGTCAGGAAAGAAGAAGACAATGGATTCTAATGAACCTCTAGCAGTCTGTGCCCCATTTTTCAATGTCAGGGCAAACATAGCTAGTTGAAAGGATTTCTGTATTCACTAGGAACTTCTGAGAATATCTCCCAAAATGTCATAGACATACAACTTGCTATCGGTTTTCTGGACATTTCACCTACTAATAAAAAAGAAAAACAGTATATCCTAAAATCTGGTATACATCCATTGGTAAATGTTAAGAAGAGTAGAGACTAAAAGGGAACACTATCTAGTAGTTTGAAAATTGACCCCTGAGTGAAACCATTAATCCATGGCAATTGCATGCTCTCCTTAGGTCACCATGGTAATAGAAATGAATCAGCTTTCCATGGGACAAAATCTGTACTTAAAAGATGTGATTCATATTAGGAATAATTTTCTTTAGTTTTCATGTTTGTTTTTACAAAATTCATGTTCTCCTGCTTTTAATCCCTTTCCTATCATGCTAACACTGTGTTTTAAATGAATGATGCTGCAATTATATGCAATAGATAGTAGATTTATCCTAATGCATATCAATAGAAAAACATTTTGTAAAAATTATATCATATTCTGAATTCTGGGGCAAAATAATTTCAATAGGATTATTCCAACATTTGTTTTGTGTCTACCTTGAAACGAAGACATATATTCACATCCTTTCAACCTATAAGAAAACTGTGACTGAGAGAAAGTCTGACTGGCTCATGTTTACATAGGTAATCAAACTTTAAAGCCATCTCTACTGTCTTCACTTATTCCTGCTACCTGTCAGGTTCTGAGTAAAGCAATCATACATGACATCTATTATTTATTACTTGCAAGGTTTCTCTGATTGAGTTGAGTTTCTGGTTTCTTAGGCATGAAACCTATGTGACTAGTTTCAGCAATCTTTTATCCAAGGACTCAGATCACCTTCTGCAGAAGAACTTTGATTTCATAACTTACTTAGCTGCCAATATTTTCCCAGACTAAAGAATTTTCATCATTCTTCATTAAATTATTATTCAACCCATTTATGGTCTACCACATAATGTTTAATTTCATACTATTTCAATTTTTAGTCAATTTATCTTCCCCAATTCCAATATCATAGTATATAGCCAAAGCTACAAGACTTTTCTTCATGTTTTTTCAGCACTCACCACTCATGAGGCAGACAGTAAAGCTAAATAGAGCCTTTAAAACAAAAAAGCTTTAATGAGGCAAAGTTGACATACAATAAGCTATACATATTTAAATTGCACAATTTGGTAAGTTTTGGCAAATGTATAAATCCATGGAAGCATCACCACCACCAAGGAATGAATATATTTATTAATCAAAAAATTTCCTATGGCTCTTTGCAGTTCCTCTCTTATAGGTGTCTCTGCAGCCTCCAATCTTCAGTCTAAAAAAAAATGACTGTTCTCTGTCATTATAAATTTATTGACATTTTGGAGAATTTTATGTATTTCTATGTCATACATATCAATAAGTAATTTCTTTTATTGTTAAATAGTATTCCATTTAATGTATATATAATATTTTGTTTAACAATTTATCTATTGATAGACATTTGAATTATTTCTAGCTTTTGGCTATTACAAATAAAAATGCTACATATACACATGTACAAGTTTTTAAACATGCACATTTGTCTTTTCTCCTAAGTAAGTACCTAGGCCTGCAGTGGTAGCCCTGCGGCATCTGATCCCGTCAGATCTCGGAAGCTAAGCAGGGTTGGGCCTGGTTAGTACCTGGATGGGAGACCGCCTGCGAACACCAGAAGCTGTAGGCTTGGGAGAAGGACCTGGCAACCCCCTCCCAAAAATCAATCTGCCATTGAAAACCCTATGAACAGCAGAGAAGCACTGACAATAGTGTTTCCCCTGTTGAACAGAGGGTCGCTATGAGTGGGATACCGACTCCACGGCACCTAACAACAACAACAACAAAGTACCTAGAGTGGAATGGCTAGATTAAATGTCAAGTACATGATTGACTTTTAAAGAAAGTGCCAAATTGTTTTCAACAGTGTTTGTGTCATTTTGTATTCTTCTTGTGTGTGAGAGTTTCAGTTCCTCCAAATGCTTACCAACATGAGGTATGGTCGGTGATATCTTTTTAATTTTATCCATGTTAGTAAATGTGTGGTAATACATCATTAGCCTTTTAACTTTCATGTTCTTAATACTAGTGATTTTGAACATCTTTTTATGTACTCATTTGCCATGTGTTTTTCTTCTTTGATGGAATGTTCAAATCTTGAGCTCATTTTTAAATTGAGTCTTTTCTATTAATGGATTTTCAGAGTTCATTATGTATCATGTGTATTACTTTTGTTTTTATGTATCCTGTGCATAACTTGTTTTTATCAGATATATGCTTTACAAATAGTATTTTCTAGTCTGTGCTTATTATTCATTTTCTTAACAGTATCTTTTGAAGAGCAGAAATTTTAAAAATTGATGAAGCCCAATTTAATAATTTATTCTTTTATGAATTATTCTTTTGGTGTTGTAGCTACAAAGTATTTCCCAAATCTATGTTTATAAAGATTTGCTTCTAAAGGTTTAAAAAATTTAGGTTTTAAATTTGGACCTATGATCCATTTTTAATTAATAAACATGACTTTTAATGTTTAAAATTATCAACAATGAAAGGGCACAATTATTTTGAATTTTTCTCAGATATGTATCTGTCTTAAGTCGGGTTTTCAAGAAAATAGTTGAAGATTTGTGTGCAGCAGTTTTATTGGAAAAGGATGGGAGAACAATACCTGTGTGTGAATGAGGACAGAAGGGTGGGGCAAAGGGGGAAGAAATGTTTTAACAAGTCAAAAAGCCAGCGATGGTCCTTCAGAGTTGTCCCCAATTGAGAATAAGATGAGGAATTTGCACCCCACATCAATCCTGTAATGAGGACCATCCTCTTCAGTAAAAGGTGTCACTTTAGGTGGTGGTGTTGTTAGGTGCCATCAAGTCATGACTCAGCGATCCTCACAGGGTTTTCAATGCTAATTATTTCAGGATTGCCTTGGGAGTGGATTGCCATTTCCTGCTCCCATTTTTGTCGGACTCCGGACCTCAGGGACAGCAGAGCATTGCTCTACCAACTGATCTAAATCCCAGCCCCCACTTTAGACGAGGTAGGGACAATTCCTGAAAAGACAGACAGCTCTGAGCCCTCAGCAGTCAGCATCTTCAGTGCCTAGGATCTGAATGGAAAAAAAGGGAGAGGAGGGAAGATGGAAACGTCCACTATTGTGTCATATTCTTTTGTTCCCAAGATGACAGTGAGCAAAGTGAACCAGCTTGAGTAGGTTTCCAGGAGACACAAATCTTGTTTGTGATAGAGATGGGAGCAGAGCTTTTCTTTGAAAGGTTTGGTAAGAAAAAAAAAAAAAACTTATTTTAAATTAGGAGGAGCTTTCAGATTGATATAATGAAAATCCATCAAGTTAACTTTTACAAATTACTCTTTCTCTCCTAAGGAAGTGATTCATGCTAACAGAACCAATTTATCTTATCTGTGCTATTGAAAATTATTAATCTATGTGTTTGAATGGGGAAAAATGAGTATTCACAGCTTTTTGAGAAAGTTGTAATTTAAGCTGATGATATCAGCCAACATAGATGAGTTTGAAAAAGGTTATATAAAGCTGCAGGCTAACAGTAATGGTTAATAGAAGTAGGAAACAGGTGAATTAGATGAATTTAGAGAATATCTAAATTAGCTTACTTGCATAGGGACAGACTGGAAAAACCAATCTTTATTAATGAATACTTCCAGTGCTAATTATTAAGGTTTAGAGGACCGATAAACTAATTTCTGAGAATAGATTTATTTAAAAACTGGAAACTGTTACATCTTTATCTGAATTGATCAAACATTAATGTCAAATTTACTATTACTTATTTCACTATAATAAATAATCCTTATTATCTGCTTTAAAATGATTTAAAAGTTGTACAATTCCTAGAAAATTAATATATGTATAATCTTATAAACTCGGGAGAATTCCCAAAATTTAAAGTGAGTGAAACAAATCTATGGTACTTTTTGAAGATTTGAATTTGTTAGTCTTCCTCTTTCCTCTTTCACACCCCCGTGGTGTAGGCTGGGACCTTGGAACATATATTTTTAAATAATTGTTTCCTGACAATTGTGAGAAGGGCAATTAATACATAAAGGAATACTGTCAAAAGAATATTATTCTCCATTTAATAAACTAATCACTAACCATAATTATCAGCTTCTTAGAGCAGAAATCAATAAAACTTAACACTTTGTTGGGACTCAGCTTTAAATTTTAAGAGTGTGCTTTAGAATTAACTCAAATGTCAATTACAACGTTCTGTCAAATCCAGTGTTTTCGTTGCTATGAGACAGAATTAACATTGCCGAACTAACAAATTCTTTCTTTGTAAAAACCGTTTATACATATATTCTGCTAATCAACCCTGCCCTTACCCCTAAACACATTGCTCCTTCACCCTCACTGTCAGACTATGCCTTAAATTGGAAGACATTTCCCATGCCCTATTTTCAGAGCACTGCGGAAGTGATCTCATTCTTCCCTCTCTGCTGAAGCTCTCCAACTCCTTGCTGATAGTAAGGCTGAGATCCTCTTGATTCCAGCTTACTGGCTTGATTAGTCAGATGATTAGAAAACTAGCAGGAAGTACTTCCATCAGCAGAATTAAATTTGAATGGCTGGATTGAAATGTGCTTTGAGTCTACAAAACTTTTTTAGGTTCCTAGTTAGTAGCATCGCTACTCAACCTATTCAAACTGTGAACACTCCAAAGCAGCATTAATTACTGAAGTAGGATAATGCTATATGACAGTGCCAAGTTAAAAATGAATCATTCTTCCTCTACATAAAGTGATCCGAGGGAAGATTATTTTATTATTTGGGATAGGAAATAGATTTATTTTTCCTTTCATAGGCTAACCCACCCAAAAAATTAGTTAACCAAAGGTCCAGCTACATGTTTAAAAATTGCTATTAAAGTTGATTAGATTGTTTAATGGGAACTATTAACTAGTTAGCTAGTTATTTATTTAAAAATACAGAACATAAATGTTTATTAGTAATGTGATAAAAATACATGTAAATTTTGTGCATGACATTATATAGGCTATATAGTTTAATTTCTTTAAGAAGAATTTGAAGATAATCAGGGATGAATATATAACAGTGAAAGGAGTGCCTCAGGGCAGGGACAAAAGAGTGGCTTACAGAAAACACTGGAGTTGAGACAAGGATCAAGGCTGTGTGTACAATGCCTACAATAAGGGCTGTGTTGGCTGTGGCATTAAAGGAAATTGTCCACAATAACATTCTTAAGACATATTAAGAGGTTAGGGATGTAGCTCAGTCACTGGTAAAGTATGTGATTAGTATGCATTTCTGATTTTCAATACAGGAAAAAAAGAAAAAGAAAGAAAGAACAAAAAGAAAAGAAAAGAAGAGAAGACAAAGAAAGAAAATATTAAAGAAAAATGTAGAAAATTAGAGAAAACTATGTTTGACCAAATAAAAGTGATAGTGATTTGAGTGTTTTTCTATTTCAAAAGTATTACCATGTAACACAAGAATATGCCTATCTGTCTGTTTATCTGTCTCTCTATATATAACATTGATAAATGTTATGGAAATTTTTATTATATCACAATGTCAACATATTGATCTATACATAATTTCTATAATTTAGTGCTTATGATTACTCATGTGACATCATTAGCTGCTATAAACATTAAAGTGGCAGTGATTTTTGCACATCTTTTGTATCTTATTACCAGGTGAATGGAGAAGGAAGAAAAAAATTAAAAGATTAAAAAGATTTAAAAAGATTTTTAAAGATCCCACTATATAGCCCAAGCTGGTCTTGAACTTGTGATCCTCCTGTCTCCACACTCAGAGTGCTGTGATTACAGTAGTTTGCCACCCCCCCACACAAGGGGGTAAAATTTTGAGATTAATAGGAAAATGGGACAGAAAAAAAATAAAAACCAAGATGAGCTAGATCCCCTAGTAAGTTGGGATGAGGAGGGTACAAGACACAACCATTCCCACCGTAATAATGAAAGACAGAAGGTAAGTGACAAAATCTTAGTTTAAAAAAAATCAGAGACATTAGCTTCTGATCATACTGGAATAGCAGTGACTCAATTTACCCTCTCACCTGAACTGACTGAAAATTAGACATATTATAAGAAATAGTGGTTTTCATGACAGTGGGCATCAGAGAAGGATACTGGCCCTAAGGCAAAGAAAATAAAGGAGATAAGTCCAAAGATTTCATAAGTTTACTTACCACACTGCCTGCAGTGGTACCACTGTGGTGTCCAATCCCATCTGTGGAGGCTAAGCAGGATCAGGTCTGGTTAGTACCAGGTCCTATAGGCTTGGAGGAAGGACCCAGCAACCCACTCCCAAAAAACAATCAGCCATTGAAAACCCTATGAATAGTAGAGAAACACAACAATAGTGTTTCATCTGTTGTACATAGTGTTTCTGTGAGTTGGACACTGACTTCAGGACACCTGACTCCACAGCAACAACTTAATATGCAAAACGAGATCACAGGCTCAGCCGAAGGTGGGGCTTTCAGGTGGAGGTTGGCAGACTCCTGAGTTGAGGAGACAGAGCTGAGAAACTAGGGCACCAAGGAAGACAGAGTTTGTAGGACAAAGTGTGGGAGAGGAGAAAGCTGCACAGGGAGCAAGCTGCAGAGCTCTGCACTCCCCACCTCCTTGAGTATTTAGCACAGTACTGATCAGAGCGTGCGTGTGAGGAAAATGAGCTGATAAATCCGGTTTCTTGGATTACCTGAATAAAGTCATGGTCATTCATTATACTCATGAAGTAAGTTGAATCTGTCTTTGATAAGATTTTGATATAAGAGTAGTCAAGAGTCTAGAAGCATTGCCATAGTCTTCTCACACACACTATATAGTAGTTTTTGGACTGATTTGTAATGAGTTTAATATTTATTTTGTCAGCTTTTCTCTTTCCACTGAATTACAGAGATGGAATAGGCTGTTTGGAAATTGTGGATTTCAATATCTAGCTTTCATCAACTCTATATTTCCAGTAAATTTTAAAAATAAGCTTAATTATAAAATCTCAAATTGAATTTCTCTTATTTTTTAAATTAAGAATCAGTAATTCTTTCCTTAACAAATAATGACCCTATTTCATTTTTCTTGATTGCTGAATAGTATTCCATTGTGTATATATACCATAGTTTTTTTTTTTTTTTTTTTTATCCATTCTTCTGTTGAAGGGCACTTTGGTTGATTCCATATCTTTGCTATTGTGAAAAGTGCTGCATTGAACATGGAGATGCAGGTGTCTCTGTGGTATGATGACTCATCTCCTTTTGAGTAAATTCCCAATAGTGTTATAGAAAATTATTTTAAGTGAACAAACACAAGTTCAGAAAGAGAAACAACACATGTTCTCACTCATATGAGAGAGCTGACTCAAAATTACAAGAAGGAAAAATCCTACTCAAAGGTAGATCACATTAAAAGCGGGGGAGGGAAGATAAGAATGAGGTCAATATAGACTAGAAATCGCATGTAATTGTTCTAACAAGATAGAAACAAAGACCACTACAGGAAAAGTTTCTATCTTAAACAGAAATGGAACCCAAGGACATATAGAAAAATACTACATAGTAAAAGATAGAGAAGACTTGGATGGAAAACTTAGATGGGAAGGGGGGAGGGGAGGAAACATAGAGGAGGGTAAGAGGTAACCTATATGAATAATGCTTATCAAATTGCATATATGAAAATTGTCACAATGAAAAGCATGTCAAAATGAATCACATTATGATGTACATTAAAAATTTCTAAAAAAAAAACAAATAATGACTATTTTGTCAAGGAGTTTAAAAAAAAAGACTTCGCAGTTGGTTATTTGATGTCATAATTGTATTATATTTAGAAGGGCAGTGCACTTAAAGTTTGATCATTTTATTAGTGTGATTGATCAGTTCGAACTCAGAAACTGCGAAAGGAAAAAGGACTTCATTTGGGGTCTAAGGAATTGCAATTCTATAGACACAAGAACAGATACTTTGGAATTTTTGTTCAAAGAAGGCAGAGAAAGTAGGACCTTATAATTAGCAAACAGCATTGATTTTTTGTTTTGTTTTGTTTTGTTTATTTGTTTTTGTGGTACTTGGTGGTTGAACTTAGAGCCTTACGCATGGTTTGCAAGTTCTCTGCCACTGAGCTGCACCCCCCAGACTAATTTTTTGTTTTATTTTTCAGCTTGAGACAGGGTCTCACTAAATTGCATAGCCTGCTTCTACCCTTGAATCTGCAATCCTCTTGCCTCCACCTCCCAAGTTAATGGGATTACAGGTGTGAGCCACTGCACCTGTATAACAGTGTTGATTTATTATAAGGCAGTAAAAATTCTTTTGTGGAAAAACTTCTAGAGTCGAGAGCAGATGCTTTGTAACAAGAGCTATGTGACTGCTAGAAGATAAAGAAAAGAATGTATAGTCTCAGTAAAATAAAATAGGAATCCAACAACCTCTTGATATGCATCTTGAGTCTCTGGGCACAATGTTTTAGAGGACTGCAACTGGAAAGCGACTGAAGTTCACGTTCCTAGGAAGCAACTCAGGGTGTAAGTTCAGCTTCCTAATGACCTCCTAACTATATTTTGAAAAGTTTTTTCATTGTGATTTTCATCATGATTCTTTACCTTTCATTTTCTCATAAATTCCAACAGAATTTTCTCAAGATCAGATTCAGATATATAAATATCATAAGAAAGTGAATTCATCAGTATCTTCTTTCTACAGGTCAGGATAAACACACATAGACTTTGTATTCACTTATCTACTCATTCACTTAACATTTATTGAACACCTATTGTATGCATTGCATATTTTTTACAAAAGATTTATAATATACTCAAATACATTTACATGACGTATATGCTGCCACTTTTTCCTTGCAAAATCTCCTTGTGAATTTCATCTGAAATATCAGATTATAGGAAATATTTATTGGGTCAAAGTAATTTCAAATTCCACTATCTTGGTAGATGTACTCATTACTTTTCTCATTGCTGTGGCCAAATACTGGACAAAGACAACTTAAAGGAGGAATTATTTACTTTGGCTCATGGTCTCAGAGGGTTTAGTCCATAATTGCTTGGTTCTGTGTTTCTGGGCCCGTTATAAGGCAGAACATCATGGCGGCAAGAACATAGAATCTTCATGGTGGACAGGAAACAGAGAAAAGGGAAATACAGGAAGGAGCCAAAGAATCTTCATGGTGGACATGAAACAGAGAAAAGGGGAATACAGGAAGGAGCCAGGGAGAGATAGAGTTCCAAGAGCACGTTCCCAGTGACCTACTTCCTCTAACTATGCCTTACCTCCTACATTTCACCACCTCCCAATAATGCCCTCATTTTATGAATCCATTCAATGGATGAATCCATTGATTAGGGAAGAGCCCTCATTATCTAATTGTCTCTGAACATACCATCACAGATACCCTCAGAGATGTGCTTCACTAATCAACATATTTCTTAATCCTACCTGCTTGACAATTAAGACTAACAATGACAGTAGATTTTTCATATCTCTGGAAGTCCTCTTTTACCAAATATATATAGTTGCGCTTTTGTGGATGTTTCAATGCCCTGAATTGTATCAAAATCTCTACATTTCATGGTCATTTTCACTTTGGGGAAAAGTCAGAAGTTTCATGGTACCAGATGTGGTGAATAAGGTGGATAAGAAAAATACCATAACTTAAAAAAAAATCACAGATTTTGCCATCCCAGAAGAAAGGGGTGACGTGCAGCATTGTCACAGTGGAGGATGAAACTAAGGATACTCACTGAAAAGGACTTCCAGAACTGCTTCAGAAAGGAGCAAGAATGATGGGATAAATATGTTCAACATCAAATGGAGTATTTTGAGGGGACTATGGCAGTGTGTCTTTTACTGTAATACCTTTTTTAACATTTAAACATTCACCATATCTTTTGATCACACCACATAATTATCTTAACCCAAGCTATCCCTTTCTTCTTTTTCTCTTCTCATAAAAGTGAAGACACCAACTTAACAATTTGGGGGACACACAGAAAGTCCCTATTTTAAGACTTATACTAGATACACAGAATAGGACAGAGTGTTGTTGAACCTCATCTGCAAAGTTTCATCCCTGAATTTGTGCTCTTCCTAAAGCCAGATTCTCATCTACTTTAGGAGTATCAATTTTGAAAGATCATTTTGATCTTAAACTTAATCATGTGCTTTCTCATCACAGTCATTAAAAAATGTTATATCATCAGATAATAACATATAGCACATTAAAAATTATTAAGCGTGTTTTAAATATAATTTTGAAAGCTTCCTGGAATATAAATTTAACAGTACTTCCTGTGCTGAAATACTGAGAAATGTCGGGAAAATAAAACATATTATCTAAGAAAGATATCTCTTGAAGTATGACACTTGAGAATTAACAGCGTAGAGCTCCATCTTCAGAAGGCCTGGGCATGGAACACAAACATTCCTCTTAAGCCTCCTTGAGTGGAGGCAAGATGCTCACCATGTACCTTTAAGGCATGTTTGTGAGGAATTTATTTTATATATTCTCTGTTCATCTTTCTGATCTGTATATAATTTCAATCTTTTAAATGAAACTACCAACTCTTCATTTTACAGTGCTTCTTATTGTTGTTAAGTGCCATA
>VMDO01021601.1:0-35111 GCA_007922755.1 Pedetes capensis | reverse complement strand
CACTGAGCTGCACCCCCAGCCCATTTTTTTACTTTTTGAGATAAGGTCTCGCTAAGTTATGCAGACTGCCTCTGGTCTCGAACTTACGATCCTCTTGCCTCCGCCTCCCAAGCCGCTAGGATTACAGGTGTGCGCCACTGCGCCCGGCTCAGGAAACATTTTTTAGCATAAATTTCTAGAGTTATCTGGACAAACAGTGTGAATACCTCTGTGACTCTCGCTTACCACAGTGACAAGAGAAAGTGTTTATCACATCTACTGCCACCAGCTGGGTGTCACCACACTTCCCTCCTCACAGCTTGGTGAACAGCAGGTGGCAGGCTCTTCAATTGGGTGCTAATTTGACATGCATGAAACTACCCTAATTTACATTTTTTAATTTAAGATGTGTAAATCGGCACCTTTAGCTTCTGTTTCCATGTGTTTAACTCCTAGTTAATTCTCTAGTAATGTTCCCTATAATCATTACTCTTTTTTAAAAAAAAAAAAAACTAAACTCAGCCAGGCACAGTGCCTGTAGTCCCAGTCACCCGGGAGGCTGAAGTGGGAGGATTGCTTGAGCCCATTTCTTGTAGGACACCCTGGGTCACATAGTAAGATACGGTCTCAAACCCCCCCCCCAAAGTTAATGGAATTAATTTTTCAGAGTTAGGAAAATGGATCATGAAGTATAGAGAGTTCTTTTTTTTTTTTTCCAGTACTGGGGGTTGAACCCAGGGCCTCGCACCTGCATGCTCTGCAAGAGCTGGACCACTGAGCTGCACCTCAGCCCATTTTTTTTTTTTTTTACTTTTTGAGACAGGGTCTCGCTAAATTACGCAGACTACCTCTGGTCTTGAACTTGCGATCCTCCCGCCTCCGCCTCCTGAGCCGCTGGGATTATAGGCGTGTGCCACCGCGCCCGGCCTATGAAGTATAGAGATTTCTTGGCTCAATTGTAGAGCACTGCACTGCAGTCTCTGAGGTCCCGAGTTCAATTCCCAGCACCACAAAAATGGGAGAAGGGCTTGGCAATCCACTCCCAAGGCAACAGTCCCGAGACAGCCATTGAAAACCCTATGAGGGTCGCTATGAGTCGGATACCGACTTGACAGCACCTAACAACAACAAATATACTTCTGCACCCTACTCATACTTCCTCTGTGGTTACCATCTCACATCCGGGTGGCACCTTGGTTAGAATTGATGGACCAATGTTGATATGTCATTATTAACTGAAGCCCAAAGTTCACATTGCCTGCAGCCATAGCCTTGTGACATCTGATCTTGTCAGGTCAGATCTCAGAAGCTAAGCAGGGTTGAGCCTGGTTAGTACTTGGATGGGAGACTGCCTGGGAACACCAGGTACTGTAGGCTTGGGAGACAGACCTGGAAACCTACTCCCAAAAATCAATCCGCCATTGAAAACCCTATGAACAGCAGAGAAGCACTGACAATAGCGTTTCACCTGTTGTACGCAGGGCCGCTATGAGTTGGATACTGACTCCACAGCACCTAACAACAACATAGTTCACATCAGGACTCACTCTTTTTGCAGTAGTTCTAATGGCTGAGACAAATGCATGGTGATGTATGCCCACCCTTACCACATCCTACAGAATAGTTTCATTGTCCTGAAAAGCCTCTGTGCCTGCCTATCAACACTCCCCAGTGAACTTTTGCCATCTCCCATCTTTTTACTATCTCCATCATTTTGCCTTTCCCCAAATGCCATAGAATTAGAATTATACAGTATGCAATCTTTTCAGACGGGGCTTCTTTCACTTAACAATGTGCACTTAAGTTTCATTCATATATTCTCATGACTTGATAGCTCATTTCTGTATATTAGTGAATAAATATTTCATTGCATGAATATAGCACAATTTACCTATTTACCTATTAAAGGACATTGTTGGTTGCTTTCAAGTTTGGCAGTTATGTATAAAGCTGCTGTAAATGTTCATGTACAAATTCTTGTGTGGACATAAGTTTTCATTCCATTTTTCTAAATGCTGAATGGTGGGGCTGGGATTTGGCTCAGTTGGTAGAGCACTGAGCTGCAGTCTCTGAGGTTCCAAGTTCGATTCCTAGCACCACAAAAATGGGAGAAGGGCCTGGCATCCACTCCCAAGGCAATCCCAAAACAGTCAGATATTGAAAACCCTATGAGGGTCGCTATGAGTCGGATACCGACTTGACGGCACCTAACAACAATGGTAAGAGTATACTTAGTTTTATAAGAATTCACCAAACTGAACCAGACCCTGTGGTCCACTCGTATAATCTCAGCAACTTGGGGTGCTGAGGCAGGAGGATCACAGACTTGGGACCAAAGGCAACCTGTGCAACTTAATAAGAACCTGTCTCAAAATGAAAAAAATTTAAAAAGGGTTGGGATTGTAGGTCAGTGGTGGAACATTTGTCTAGGTTGGGCGAGGGCTTGGGTTCAACTCGTCAGTATTGGGAAAAAAAAAAGAAAAGAAATCACCAAACTGTCTTCCAAAGTGGCTATACTGTTTTGTATTCCTACCAGCAATGAAGAGGAGTTCCTGTTGCTCTACATCCTTGCTAACAGTTGGTGGTGTCAGCATTTTAGATTATAGTCATTCTACTAGGTAATAGGGCTGGGATTTAGTTCAGTTGGTAGAGCGCTGCGCTGCAGTCTCTGAGGTCCCGAGTTCAATTCCCAGCACTGCAAAAATGGGAGAAGGACCTGGCAATCCCGGAACAGTTAGCCATTGAAAACCCTATGAGGGTCGCTATGAGTCGGATACTGACTCGATGGCGCCTAACAACAACAACATCATCATCTAGGAAAGAATCTCTGAGGTCCCGAGTTCAATTCCCAGCACTGCAAAAATGGGAGAAGGACCTGGCAATCCCGGAACAGTTAGCCATTGAAAACCCTATGAGGGTCGCTATGAGTCGGATACTGACTCGATGGCACCCAACAACAACAACTAGGTAATATCTCTTTTGTTGTTATTGTTGTTTTGAGATGCTTGGGGGTTGAACCCAGGGCCTCCCACTGGGTTGAAAGTGCTCTGCCACTGGGCTGCACCTCCAGCCCATTTTAAAATTTTTATTTCTTTTATCTTGAGATAGTGTCTCGCTAAGTTATGGAGACTGCTTGTGACCTCGAACCCGTGATCCTCCTGCCTCCACCTTTGGAGTCATTGGAATTAACAGGTATGGGCCACTACACTCGGCTTTATAATAGGTTCTTAACAAGTGGTCATTATCATTCTGTGCCTTGTTGGAAAAATAATGGGGTGGTCTGTTCTCCAAGATGAACAGGGACCAGAGCCAACACGAATGGCTGTCACCCCACTGTTACTTCTTCTTTCCTCTTCATGAACAGAGACCTTTTTCTTTCTCAGAGGGCAGCAATATTCCTAGCTACAGATCTGCAGTCCCCGGCCTCCCTTACCGCCCAGATGTGGCCACGTTCTGTAGCGTTTCCTGGCCCAGGGATGTGGAGATGGGGTAGAAAGGCCATCTTCTGATCAGAAACCTTGGAAAGGGAAAGCACGATGGAAAACAGAAAATAGAGGAAAGCTGGGACCTTAGGGTCATGACACAGCCACTGCCCCTTGGGGACACCAACTTCATTTACCTGGATGGAAAATCTTTCCCTGTGTGGTGAAACACTGTAGTCCAATTTCTATAATTTGCAGCCAAATGTACCCCCTAACTAATGTAGACACCAAAAGTACCAGGCCCCTGGGCCCAGGGACAAACTAGCTCTTAATAATGTCTTTAAGATACAAATGATAGAATGTGTTGGAGAAGAGGAGAGCAGCCTAGACCTTTATCCCATTTACCACACAGATGGTAAATGTGAAAGTGATGATTTCTTCATAGTTGTGTTGTTGTTGCTGGTGTTAGGTGGCTTCGAGTTGGATCCAACTTGTAGTGACCATGTGTATAATAGAGAGAAACACTCCCTGACACTGTGCCAAGCCCTGTTCTATGTCAGTGTTTGTTATTCACTGTTGTTGTTGTTGTTGTTGTTAGGTGCCTTTGAGTCATGTCCTACTCATAGCGGCCCTTAGGGTTTTCAATGGCTAATTGTTTCGGGATTGCCTTGGGAGTGGATTGCCACGTCCTTCTCCCATTTTTGCAGGGCTGGGAATCGAACTTGGGACCTCAGAGACTGCAGAGCATCGCTCTACCAACTGAGCTAAATCCCAGCCCAAAAAGTTGTTAGGTGCCCTTGAGGTGATGAACCTTCTAGGGTTTTCAAGGGCTGATTGTTTTGGGATTACCTTGGGAGTGGATTGCCTCAAAGACTGAAGAGTGGCGCTCTACCAACTGAGCTAAATACTATCCCCTGTTATTTATAGGGCTTTTAATGGCTGATTGTTTGGGGATTGTTCTTGGGAGTGGGCTGCCAAGTCCTTCTCCCATTTTTGTCGTACTGGGGCTCAAACGCAGGGCCTCAGAAAGTGCAGAGCAGTGCTCTACCACCCACCTAAATTTAGAAAAGCTTGGGCTGGGATTTAGCTCAGCTGGTAGAGCGCCGCTCTGCAGTCTCTGAGGCCCTGAGTTTGATTCCCAGCACCACAAAAACGGGAGAAGGACGTGGCAACCCACTCCCGAGGCAATCCTGAAATAATCAGCCATTGAAAACCCTATAAGGCTCGCTATGAGTTGGACACGACTTGATGGCACCTAACAACAACAACAAAAACTATTTCCTGTAGCCTTTATGTAAGGGGGTGCCTATCTCTGATTGGAGGTGCAAAGCACTTGTCATCCTGGTCCTCGGAGCCCCGTTCTGCATGCCATGCCCAGGGCAATGTTTAGGGATTCTGCTGTCCTGATTTGCGCCTGGGGTTCCTGGAGTGTTTACAGTGTTGGGAGAAGCCTGGTGTGGTTCAGTGCTGGCTGGCGACCTGACAATGCTGGAAGATGCCAGCTCACTGAAGCCAAGCGTTCACCTGTGTCCAGTGTGACAGCGGGACACCATCGCTTGTATCCGCAGAAGTCTTTCGCCACAGTGATTTCCCATGGCAGGAGGGGTTCTGGTGGGGTGCTGGGACACTTGCCAGGGCTGTGCTCAGCAACGGAGGCTCATGGCGACCTGGTCAGAGCTGTATGGGATGATGCTCCTACAGTTCCTCCCCTAGCCACATCCTTGGGCTCTTGGGAACCCAGTGAGGTGAGGACAGGTCTGTCCCACTGTCAGCCCTGACAAGTGAGTGCTGCCGTGAGAAAGATCCTCTTCTTCCTCCCCATCATCGCTATCAAGTGACCTTTCTCAGCCGTGTTTACCAAAATAGGAGCTGGCACATGCCTTTGTGAAACCCCCAGAGCCATCATCAAAATGGAATCAGAGGCCTGGCACCGCGCATGCGCCTTTACGCGCCTTTAGTAGCTCCTCTGGAGGTGGAGGCAGGACCATTGTGAGTTGGAGGCCAAAGCCAGCTGGGTACAGTGTAACTTAGTGAACCCTGATGCAAAATAAAATATGGGTTGGGAGTGCAGCTCAGTGGCAGAGCACTTGCAAAGTATATGTGAATATGTCTAAGTACCAAAAAACAAAAAGAAAAGACATTTGCAAGGACTTTGCATTTTCTTTTCTTTTCTTTTTCTTTCTTTTTTTTTTTTTTCTTTTTTTGCAGTACTGGAGGTTGAACCCAGGGCCTTGCGCCTGCATGCTCTGCAAGTGCTGGACCACTGAGCTGCACCCTCAGCCTGTTTTTTTACTTTTTGAGACAGGGTCTCGCTAAGTTACACAGACTGCCTCTGGTCTCGAACTTGCGATCCTCCTGTTCCAGCCTTCTGAGCCCCTGGGAGACTTTGCACATTTTGAGAGCAAACTAAAAATTATTAGAAAACAAACCAATGAACTGAGACGTGGTTGTGGGACAAGGAGTGACTTATCTACAATATGTAATCTGATTGGTAATGAATCTAGTTTTCAAAAAGCACAAAGACTTATGGTCTTCCCTTTAGAAGGTAGAAAGTACAGATGGTTCCAGGCAAAGCCTCCTAAAATGTGGTTTCTCCACTGCTGTGGGTCTTTGACCCCCACAGTAAATTCAGCATTGACAACAGCATTCCCACCACTTCCTGGGATGGGAAGGGTATATTTTATGCATACCCAATCTAATTAGAGAAATTTGCAATTTATCTTCTTTCCAAATAATTAATTTTTGCAGTATTTTAATAAAAGCATTGTTCTGTGACAAATTGGAAATACTTTTTTCTTAAAGCCTTTCCTCCCACATGCTTTCTGAATCCCCGGTTTAGTCTCTCCCTGTGGACTTTGATTTTAGGAAGCTCCGTCCCCAGAGGGGCTAAGTTCCATCCTTGGATAGAGCTCCCCGCAACTGGTGTCATCTGAGGTCTTCCCTGGCTAACACTCCTTAGTGCACATGACACCCCAGTGATGTGAACACCGATTTCTCCCAGCCCTGCCCCCACCTCCAGATACAAAATCAACTTATGAGGATCAAATGAAAAACCACACTCAGCCCCAAGTCCTTCCTTCTGCTCGGGACAGATGGACCGCTCTTTAGCCCAGCAGGGTCGATGACTTCACAAAGGTCCTCAAGCTGCCGTCACTGTGCGTCCCCGGCCTGTGGTCTTCCAGCCCTTCTTGCCCAAACAGGGTAGTTGAGCCAGAAAGTACTCCGTGGTAGAGGTGCTGCTGTCAGGCTAGCAAATCCAAGGGAAAAGGGGCCAGGTCCCTGGTGTGTTATGCCAGTGGCACAAAAAATGATGCAAATGATGAGTGTTGGCTGGGAGAGGGGTTGAGTTCTAAGAAAAAAAATCATTGGCGCTTGAAGGAGAGAAAAGATGGCGCCCTCCCCAGGGCATGAGGGCCCCTTGTGCTTGGGTATTTCCTGGGACTTTCTCCTTGCGGCCGCTGGGTCTCAGCCCTCCCAGTGGGGCGGGTAGGCTCTCCCTGTCACAGCTGCAGGCACTGGGCTTGCAGAAGCCAAAGCCCCTGAATGAACTGACTGCCGGCCAGGGGCAAAACAAAAGCTCTCCTATTGTTCCCTTCCGGCTCCTCTCTCCCCACGGTGTCTGTCAGCCCTGCCCAGGAGCAGCCCTAGATCCCCCTAGGCCACATTCTCTTAGGGCCACCTACAGGGGCTCAGAGAGCAGGAAAATCGCTGTGGCTCCAGGTTTCTATCCCAGCCCTGCCCCACCATCTCCATTCACTCATTTCTTCCAGTCTCAGCCTTCTTGTGGGCAGGATGCCGCTGCTCACCCCAAAGTTTGTAAGTCTTGGGGTGGTGTGATATAGTCATAGCCTGGCACCTGGGCGAGCGCCCAGCACAGGGCAAGATGTCCCACGTGCATTGCTTTCCTCCCCAGCTGCTTGGTGATCTCTGCCCAGCATGGGCTGGATCCCCTTCCCACCCCTTACCAGCCCAACCCCGTCCTGTGCACTCCGAAGGCCTTCCGCACAGGTGCGCTAGAGGAATAAGCCCAACCCACCAACATAACCCAGGCTGCCCCAAACTACCCCTGTCCTTGTTTGTAATTCACCTAGTCCCGTGTCCAGCCACAGCACAGTTTCCTTCCTCCCCGGCAGCTGCGGCCAGGGGCTTAGCTCAGACAGAAGCTGATGTGCAGGGGTGGCCCATTGCTGCAGGATGGTCCATTCTGCAGCAGGGAACATGGACGTGTTGTCTGGAGGAGCAGTCTCCATTCTGGACCATGGGGACAAGGACGAGGGTCTGGGGATGACATAGCTGGGGGCACTCTGGGAGCAGGCAGGGCAGGGCAGTCACCAGGCAAAGCCTGAGTGCACTCTCTTGTTGTTGTTGTTGTTGTTGTTGTTAGATGCTGTAGAGTCAGTACCCGACTCATAGCGACCCTCGTAGGGTTTTCAATGGCAGACTGTTTTGGGATTGCCTTGGGAGTGGATTGCCAGGCCCTTCTCCCATTTTTGCGGTGCTGGGAATTGAACTTGGGACTTCAGAGACTGCAGCGCAGCACTCTACCAACTGAGCTAAATCCCAGCCTGCCACTTTCTTAGGAGAAAGAAAATGAACTTCTATCGTGTTTAAGGTGTTGCTCTTTTCACGCAGCTGAAACGAATCCTAAATGTCACAGCAGTTAGCAGACAAGAAAATGTCACTCTTGCTTTCCACCTGCAGCTGTTGACGGCACAGCCTCCCTGTCCAAAAGACGATTCACGCCACCAAGTTGAAGTGTTGTCACACACAGCTGGTACGATGAGGCACTGGCACCTAAGCCTCATCTTCCGATGGTGTCCCCACCCCATCACACTGTCCCCACAGTGGTGCAGTCTGTAGTGTTTCTCTGCATGTTCTCCTTTTCCCCAGCCAAGCAGGAAACAGGATCCACACAGTGTTAAGGGGGATTGTACCGGGCTGCTGGGGGCCATATTGGGAAGATAACCATGTTGAGGGCAGGATGCATAGATGTGCCTGGGGGTGGGCACAGAGGTGGGGGAGGGAGGTGAGGATGGAGAGATCAGTTGGGGCTCCACAGCATGGCGGTGGCAACAGCCTCAGGGTGCCCTGAGGACCTGAGATTCCCAAGCCCCAACCCTGTCCCAGCAGCAGCCAAGGGCCATTGGGGTGGGGGTCCTACACAGTGTGGATGGGCATGCTCAGAAGTGTGGGCTACTGCCGGGCTCGGTGACACACACCTGTAATCCCAGGGGCTCAGACCGAGGCAGGAGGATCGCAAGTTTGAGACCAGAGGCAGTCTGCGTAACTTAGCGAGACCCTGTCTCAAAAAGTAAAAAATGGACTGAGGGTGCACAGCTCAGTGGTCCAGCACTTGCAGAGCATGCAGGTGCGAGGCCCTGGGTTCAACCCCCAAAAAAAAAAAAAAAAAAAAAAAAAAAAAAAAGGACTGCAGGCTGAGGACCATCTGTTTCTCGGGCAGGGAAAGGGAAAGAGATATCTAACCAGCCTCCCGGCCTTAAGCTCCAGTACCCACTCCAGTCCTCCTCCCCAGACCTGCGCCTTGCACATTTCTGCATCTTCACCTACTGCATTGCCAGCCTTTGTGCTGCCCAGGCCAAACTTCGGGGCCCCTTTCAACCCTCCTTTCACACTCCAGCCAGAATCCATGAGCCAGCCCGGAGGGTGTGCTGTCCAAATACATCCAGAATTCAGTCGGCGCTCAGCCCCACCACTGGCCTGCCCTGGCCGCTCCACAGGCCTCCACTGTTGCGATGGACATCTGGCTGGCCGCCGTGCTCTGCCCTGGCTCTTGGCAGGCTGTTCTTACCCTGGCAGCCACGGTTAGCTGCAAACGTCAGTCAACGCATGCTCAGAACCCTCCAGCAGGTCCCAGCTCGCTCAGGGTAAAGGCCAAAGTCCTTGTCGTGTCCTCTAGATCCTACCTGGCCTGCCTCTTTATGTCCCTAAACTACCGCCCTCCCTTCTCCCCCAGCCGTGCCAACGCAGGCACACCGCTGTTCCTTAAAAACGCCAACTGCAGCCCCACCTGGATGCCTTTGCATTTGAACAATTTGTCCCTACAACTCTTTCAGGTCTTTGTCAAATGTCCCTTGAAAGAGGCCTTTCCTGTTCTAACACTGTAGCTCCTCCCTGTCCGCCCCAGGCTGTTCTTCCTCCCCTGACCTTCCTTGCAGCCCTGATGGGTGTCTCTGTGTGCGGCATGTTTTACTGGGTTGCACACAGGCTGTAGGACAAGGACTTTGGCTCACTACGGTGTTCTCTGCACCCTAACAGCGGCTGATACTTAGTAGGTGTGCAATAAATATTTGTTGTATCTTTTTTTGCTTTCTCTCCATCCCTGTCTCAGTTTTGCTGTTTCCTCTGACCCCGGCTGAGGGCTTATCACATAGGTGTGGATTCAGGGTCTGTGTCCTGGAAAACTTAGGCTACTGTGATAACTTCCTGTGGGCACATGGCTAAGAAAAGACAGATCAGGCCAGGCGTGGTGGTGCATGTTTGTAATCCCAGCACTTGGGAGGCTGAGGCAGGATTGCAAATTCGAGACCAGCTTGGTCTGCACAGTGAGTTCTAAGACAGCCCAGGCTATGCAGCAAGACCCTATCTCAAAAAACTGGAAGAAAGAATGAATCACATTAAGGTGTATATCAAAAATTTCCAAAAAACAAAACAAAACAAAACAAAACAAAAAACCTGGAAGAAAAAAAATGACAGATCAGGGTTCAAGCCCAGGCAGTCTAACTCTAGAACCATATAGCTAGGATCACTACTACACTAGCCCTTTCCTTTGTGCCTTGTTCTTAGGTGCTGTCAAGTGGTGTCCAACTCATAGCGACCCTCATAGGGTTTTCAATGGCTGATTGTTTTGGAATTGCCTTGGGAGTGGATTGCCACGTCCTTCTCCCATTTTTGTGGTGCTGGGAATCGAACTTGGGACCCCAGAGACTGCAGCACAGTGCTCTACCAACTGAGCTAAATCCCAGCCCTCCTTTGTGCCTAGGGATTCTGAATTTGAGGATTCAACCAACCAAGAGTCCAAAGGGAAAAAAACAATCGGCCAGTAGCGTGCTTGCTCTGCATGCTCTCAGGCCCTAAGTTGGATCCCTAGCACCAAAAAAATGGGAGAATGATCTCACAGCCCATTCAGGAAATAATCAGCCATAAAAAATCCTATGAATAACAGAGAAACACTGACATAGTGGCAGGCATGGCACAGTGTTGGGGAGTGTTTCATTCTGTTGTACACAGGGTCACTATGAGTTGAACCCAACTACATGGCACCTATCACCACCACCACCACCACCATATACATATATAACATTGGATCTGTACTGTTCATGTACAGAGCTCCTTTTCCTGTCATTATTCTCTAACATGCAAAGACTATTTATATAGCATTGATTAAGTGTAATAAGTAGAGATGATTTAAAATATGAGGAATACGCATAGGTTAGATGCAAATACCACACCATTTTATAATTGGAACTTGAGCATTCAAGGATTTTGGACTCAAGGGGAGCCTTGGAACCAATCCTGGCAGGCACTGAAAAATGATGTACTACCAATACTATTATGTCTTCTTGGAACTTCCCATGCAGAGGCTCGAGGCAAGTTAATTCAGCTAAAAAGGGTCGATTCCCTGCATTCTCTATAATTCTAAAGCCAATTGGCTTCATCCTGATCCTGTTAAAAGGATTATTTGTTGGTACAAAGGAAAGATGGTATCTCTTCTGGTTGGTAAAAACACAAACACATGGAAATAAGTGTTATCAATGAGACAGTCAGTTCAGGAAATTTATATTCAAAATTTTTCTTAAGAATACATGTAATTTTACAAGGTCACTCATCATAGCACCAAGCCCAATATTCCTTGATAGAAAACAGTCAAAATAACAAATACTCCAGTGAATTTCCCACAGGTATAAATTATGCAAATAGCCATTTATATCTTCATTTGTAATAATCAATAAATAAGAGTGCACATTCATACAGTATTTTTTTTACAAAGATCCCTTTGTTTTTACAAAGCTACAGCTATGTATATGCTAAATAGATAAAATAATCCTTGTACTACAAAATAACATTTCACTTTTCCCCCCCTCAATAGTTCTCCTGGAGCTCTCAGTAAAAATTTTCCGACATGGTCAAATCCTGCCGCAATATGAAACGAACATTAAATCTGTTAAATATATCAGTCTCTGAAAAATGAAACACCTATTACCGTCCCTTACAGTACGCTCGGAACAAACTCCTGTCTCCAGGTTTAATAACTTGTCCCAACAGTGGGGAGTAACGATTTTTCCATTTTTTTCCTGTGCAAGTGACATAGGCAGCATCTGACGGTCTAGAGTCAAGGGCAAAGAGCAGGTGCCCTCCTTACCACAGACCCCGCCCACCGCTGCCACTCCCTCCTCAGGGACCATCTGCATAAACGTACCAGCTTTTGGCTTAAGGAATTTCCCATTGGAATGCAAACGACTTTGAGCAGAATTTCTGTGCTGTTTTGAGTCGCTTCTAGGAGGAAAAGGGGAAAAGATGGGAGCGGTGGAAAGGGTCAGTCTGCTATTTATTTCTGCAGCTGAACTTTTGAATTTCAAAGAAATTGCCCTGGGAAACTACCTCAGATGCCGACTTGAGGAGACCAATTGAGTGGTAAGCCCTTGGCAAGCCGTTCTCCCAGATTCCGCTCCAAATTTTCATCCCAAGCTTTTTAACAGTCCAACTACTTCTGTCCTACCAAACTCCTTCCAAAGGCACCTTTCTTAAACACTAAACAGAAGGCAAGGCTCTAAGCTTTGGAATTGACTTATATACAGAAATGCATTTACTTTAAGCAAATAGGCCACTTGTTAAGATTAACAACAAACACACACACAAAAAAACTATCTTGCTAACCTTTGGAATTTTAAACTCAGATAGAACTTTATTCTAAGAGGTCTTCCAATTTCCAGCCCAGAGAGGTAAATGCATTGTGTGAGGTGGCCAGAGGTGAGCCAGGGCTAGGATGTGGGTCCCTGACACCCAGGTCAGTGTTGTTGTACTTTGGGCAATGCCAGCTCTCTAGGATGCAGGCACTCCCAGAGATTCCTTTAAAAAGTGTCTCAATTGTTGCACAACCTTTAGGAATACATGCATTTGGTGGTTGTCCTTCTTCACAGCACAGACTTGCCAACAGTATGCCCCTGTTGGCTTTAATGCAGCTAAAATAAATGGTAGCTATGATAAGTGAGCCTGCAGCTGTAGCATTGTGGCATCCCATCCCGTCAGATCTCGGAAGCTAAGCAGGGTCAGGCCTGGTTAGTACTTGGATGGGAGACCACCTGGGAACACCAGGTGCTGCAGGCTTGGGAGAAGAACTTGGCAGCCCACTCCCAAAAATCAATCTGCCATTGAAAACCCTATGAATAGCAGAGAAGCACTGTTGTACATAGGGTTGCTGTGAGTCGGATACCAACTCAACAACACCTAACAACATCAACAACATAATAAGTGAAATAAACCTACCAAATTCTTTTCTGAAGAGCAATGAAAAAAATCATGACTTTAAAAAAAAAAAAATGATAATGATCCCCATCTGAGAGACAAACCAATTATGATTCTAAGTAACTCATAGACTCCAGTCCCCATTTTAATTATGCTCTTCCCAGGCCTTCTCTGCATTGCTTTTTAAAGGAGAAAGACTAATTTCCCACTCTGAGAAGCAGGTGCTGGAGGAAGAGAGAGGAATAGCCAGGGGCAGGATAGATAGTTAACTGAAGTTACTCAAGAACTGTGTTTGATATTAGATACTGAGTTGTAACAGCTAAAGGCCCTTTGCAGGCAGAAATTTTGGTTGCAAATTCGTAACATGAACTTCATGTGCTTATAAGGCAGAAAGTTAAGCAGTTTGGATATGGGGTCGGGAGTTAAAGTATGCAAAAACTTTGGGGAGCAGAGGAGAAGGATGCAGGGGAAGAGATCACAATATGACTAATAAACTTTGCCACCTCCTAGTTTGGAGAATTTCTACTGATTTCTGCTTTCTAACTAGGCTGAGATCACCAAGAATCTGAATATCCTTAGGGCATCACTTTGTTTTCTAAGTGGTGAAGTTTAGAGTGAAAACCAACGTCACAAAGTCAGTCTGGTTCTGCCACTACCAGCTCAGGCTATGACCTTGTTATCTTTTCTCAAGCTTTAGCTTCCTCCCTGCAGCGACACCTCCCACAGTTGTTGTCAGGGTCAAGCCAGTTAATGAGTACACACAATGGCTTGAACTTCCTCTTGCAAAAGGTGTTAGGTTTGAGATAGGGTAGCTGGCAACAAGGTGGCAGACTGGAGAAAAGTTTGGCCATGGCAAATGGAATGTTAGGGAAGGAGGCACAATCAATGCTTAGAGAGGAGGAAATGGAAAATAAGAGGCCACTAAGCAGTCTACGCCTGCAGCGGTAGCCCTGTGGCATCCGATCCCATCAGATCTCAGAAGCTAAGCAGGGTCGGGCCTGGTTAGTACCTGGATGGGAGACCGCCTGGGAACACCAGGTGCTGTAGGCTTGGGAGAAGGACCTGGCAACCCCCTCCCAGGAATCAATCTGCCATTGAAAACCCTATGAACAGCAGAGAAGCACTGAGAATAGTGTTTCCCCTGTTGTACAGAGGGTCGCTATGAGTTGGATACCGACTTGATGGCACCTAACAAAAACAACAAGCAGTCTACGGGCTGGGATCTACCTCAGTTGGTAGAGTGATGCTCTGCAGTCTCTGAGGTCCTGAGTTCGATTCCCAGCACCACAAAAATGGGAGAAGGATGTGGCAATCCACTCCCGAGGCAATCCTGAAACAATCTGCCACTGGAAACCCTATGAGGGTCACTATGAATCAGACACGACTTGACAGCACCTAACAACCACAACAAGCAGTCTATGCCTGCAACCATAACCCTGTGGCATCCAATCCCGTCAGATCTCAGAGACTAAGCAGGGTTGGACCTGGTTAGTACTTGGATGGGAGACTACCTGGGAACACCATGTGCTATACGCGTGGGAGAAGGACCTGGCAACCCACTCCCCAAAAATATCAATCTGCCATTGAATACCCTATGAACAGCAGAGAAGCCCTGACAATAGTGTTTTGCCTGTTGTATGCAGGGTTGCTATGAGTTGGGTACCAACTCAATGGCACCTAACAACAACAAGCAGTCTACAGCTTCCTACAACTTGCAAGGCAGGCACTGGTCATTTGACCAATACGTGCTGAGTGCTTCATGGCAAAGCCATTCAGAGGGATTAACCTGGCAAGATCCCTCAGATACCAGGTGGCAGAACCTGAGCCTGGAACCCGGGTGGGGGGGACTTCCAAACCTACTTTCTTCTCTCCCCCCTACCTTCTTTTCTCCAGAGGAGGAGGAAGGAAGCAATTAGAAAACAGAGTGTCCACTGAAGGACACCCCTGCTAGATGAATCTAGAGGTGACTTCTGAGAGTCACGGGTTTAAACAAGTTAGCAGTGGGGCTGGGGCCACAGGCTGTTGAGTCCTGTGTTTATTGAAAAACAACTTGGCCCAAAAGCACAAAATACTGATTGTCTTTTTCCCACAGGTGAGAGATTTCTGGCCTGCCCTGCTCCAGCACTGGCTGGGAAGAACGACACGCCTGATGTTTCCATCCGGCTTCTCAGAACAAGTTCTAAAAACGATGATGTCACTCTTCCCCACACTGGGGGGTCTGGCAACCCCAGAAGAGGCAGCTGGGGAACTGTGGGAACTTCTGCCAACAGTCCGAGATCCAGAGCTCTGGATCTCCAGGGCGGGGCCCCATACTGGATCTACACACAATGAATGAGAAATGACCAAGCCCAAGGTCACTGGGGGCTTTTACAAACCAGAACATGGAGGGCACAGCCTGAAGACACAGGCACCCGCCTGCGATGGGAATGGAAGATGAGCGGGCGATTTGGTGCAAAGCCCGCGGGCCTCCTGTGGTGTGCTCCCTTCCCTGAGCTGCTGGCTCTTGTTTCTAGAGGGAGCGCCTGAGGAAGAGCAGGTGCGCTAAGGTCCAACCAGTTCTGGGGAGGCAAAAATGCTCTGTCTTCTTTCTGGCTCTCCCACACGGGCTGACAAGTTAGGGGGAAACCCCGTAGCAATTTTCAGCAAATAAGCAAGATGGTAGCATTGGCACCAATTTTCAGCCTTCAACCACCCAACCTACGTCCTGGATGTGGTCATGAAATCAGCCCCCTCTGAGCCAGATAGGCCAGAAGGATCACCAGCTATTCAGTGGCGGCTGCAGACTGCCCTGCAGGCCTGACGTGTTGAATCAACCCCACATGCGGCATCAGTAGAGATTATGCCTGCAAGCAGTTGTTGTTGTTGTTAAGTGCCGTCGAGTTGATATCTGACTCATAGAGACCCTCATAGGGTTTTCAATGGCTGACTGTTTCGGGATTGCCTTGGGAGTGGATTGCCAGGTCCTGCTCCCATTTTTGCGGTGCTGGGAATTGAACTCGGGACCTCAGAGACTGCAGCGCAGTGCTCTACCAACTGAGTTAAATCCCAGCCCGCAATGGCAGGGGAAGAGAAATAATACATCTGGGCCCTGGAGAGAATTCTGTGCTCTTGTTTCTGGACAGAACCAACACTGAGAAGGTTCGGAGAAGCCATGTGGGCTGGAAGCTTCTGCCCAGGCCATTGCCGGACTTCAGATTGTGACGCTCTCTGGAAGAGGCCAGATGGAAAATTCAGCGCACATCTCTGAGAACGGTGTCTTCAAGTGGGAAGGAGAGGCCAGTTCTCAAGAATCGTATGGGCCTTCCAGAGATTTAGGAAAAGCCGAGCTTGCGTGAAAGAATTCACGTCACCCCATGGCGCTCCAGTGACAGAACCACAGGGAGAGCTCCTCACCAAGAGAGTCAGGCTCTATTCTGACACCCAGGAAGACGCTTGCTCTACTTCTTTACTCTGACTTCTGAAGGAGGTGAGCCCACGCTGCGCTGAGTCCTTGGCACAGGTGGCTGGCTGGAGGTTGTAGTTTTGTAGAAAACCTAATTGGGGATGAAGATGGCCATCCCAAAGCCCCTAGCTAGCTGAGTGAGAGTCATTTTCTTTTCGGATCTTCAGTTTCTCTCTTTTTTCCCCCGATGAGATCTCACTATGTTGTACAGTCTGGTCTTGAATTTGAGAGCTCAAGCGCTTCTCCTACCCCAGCCTCCTCATCTTTTGAAGGACGTACCGGACCCTCCCATGAGCCATAAGCCATCAAACAATCTATGACCTACAGAGACTGACCACCTAGGCAGCCCCAAATGCTTCTGCCTTCTCCATGTTCCGTGCTTACAAAGAGTGGGCAGGCACTGCCTGAGGAAGAGGGCTGGAGCGGTACTGAGCCCCAGAAGTGGACAGTGCATCCTGGGTGGCTGTCCAGGGGGCTGTGAAGGCATCTTTTCTGGGTCTGGACCCTGGTGGTGAAAGACCCTGAAAGACCCCACCTAAAACTGTAATTGCCTGGGCCAGGACAGAGAGTTCCGTATCAGAAAGAGCCAGAAAGAAGGGCAACTCCCATATCAGGTCAAAGCCAGAAGTCCCATATCAGGTCTGGCAATAACCGCGAACCGCGCTGTTTGAAATCCCCGCACGCGCGCTTTTCAAAAATCCCCGCCACGACCCCGCGCCTTTTAAAATTCCCGCCCCCGCGCCTTTTGAAGTTCCCGCCATGACCCCTGAAATGTTTTAAATCAACCAATAACCATGCTTCTGCTTCTGTACCCGCGCTTTTGCCTATAAAAGAACAACTGCCCTTTGCCCGGCACGCTCAGTTATCTGGAGCGGCCGCAGGCGCCTGTGTGAACAATAAAGCTACCTCTTGCATTTGCATCCTGTGGCTCAATCTCGGTCCTTGGGCTTGGGTCTCCATCCACGGGAGATACCCTCCGGGGGTCTTTCAGTGGGAGCACAGCTCCCCACAGAGATTGGGGCGGGGGGGGGGGCCCAGCAGCCCCCAACAGCCTCGTAATCACCAACGGCGTCAAGATCCAAACTCCTTGAAGGAAATTTTGCCCAAGTTCCAAACACCAAGCAACAGAGAACCCTCCTTGTTTGCTCCCTGGCAAGCCAGGGTGGGGTGTGTGTTTCCTAAACAGAATGAGCAAGGCAAAGAAAAGCCACAAACCACATGACCACCGCCATGGGGTCTTGTGGAGATGCAGGGGATCTGAGATAGTTTACTGGGGGGGGGGGGCAAAGCCAGGGGGAAGGAAGGAGAAAAAATTAACCATCTGAATCATGGTCTTCAGGCAGAGCTTGTGGTTGTCAGGTGCTGTCGAGTCGTGTCCAACTCATAGTGACCCTCATAGGGTTTTCAATGGCTGATTGTTTCGGGATTGCCTCGGGAGTGGATTGCCATGTCCTTCTCCCATTTATGCGGTGCTGGGAATCGAACCCGGGACCTCAGAGACTGCAGAGCAGCGCTCTACCAACTGAGCTAAATCCCAGCCCCTAGGCAGAGCTTACTTGTGGTATTTACCTTTCTCTTGCACTTGACCTATCACAGCTCAACAGTATGGACATTTCTATGTTCCCAGGTGGACTCAGGTCAGGTTCACCAACAAGTCAGCACAGCATTGAGTCACCCAACTAACCGGTGAGCCAGAAAATTCAAGGGGATTTACGGATCAAGACAGTATTAGGAGGCTGGGCATCGTGGCGCATGCGCGTAAGCCCAGCATTCAGGAAGCTGAGGCAGGCAAGTTGAGATCTCAGCCTGGGCTATGTAGACAGCCCCTCTCTCAACAAACCAAAAGATGGTCTATGCAACACAGGCGCTGCTTCACAACAGGCAACAGACATCACCCCATGCATGCACGCATGCACGCAAGCACTATTTCCATCTGCAATTCTATGCCACACTTGGGGAAGGGCAGAAGAAAGCCTAAGTCATGTAAAACTATCGAAATATTCATAACAATATTTACTTCTCACATTCAAAAAGAGAGAGAAAAAACAAAGGAAGGAGGGAGAAAGTGAAAGAGAGAGATGTATCTTAAATTAAGGGGGAAGAAAGGACAAATGATCATGTGTCTCAGGAGTAACCAGTCCCAGCAGGCCCAAGGCAGTGTCAACATTGAGTCAAGATGTTCCAATCTACATGCTCTAACTACAATGGAGAAACTGTATGGGTAAATGTGGAACCTTCATCTACAGTAGTCACCAGTCAGTAGATGTTTCTAAACTAAAGTATAGCAAGTTGTGTAGACATGCAAATGTAAATATTAGAATGGCTAAAAGTGTCAAAAGTGGTTATTTCTAGCAAGCAATACTCAGGGGACTGCTAATTCTTATTAAAAGCCTTATAGTACTTTTTTTTAACTAAAAAAAATGCCAACCTATAAGATGGTTTGCCCAGCAGCCTTCTACATTTAGTTTCTTCTGTATAAGCCTATACTCAAACAAGATTTCTTTTTCCTTAAAAAAAAAAAAAATCAATTAACTGCCAACTTGCACCAAATGACTCTTGGGCATCTTGCCAGTAGATATTTTAAAGGATGTTACAAATTGTAATAAGTGAGAGGAGAAGCTTGCAGAGTTTTTTCTGAACTAGGTCTAGACCCATACAATGAAATGATTCACATTTGGGTCAGCTCTTCTTTGGCATCTAATCTGGGTGAGGACTGAATGATGCCCAGGGTTATAAAATATCACGTGCCCAAATCTTTATTATTAGTTCCTTTAAACTTCCAATGATGCCAGGGAGCTCATTTAATTAGCTCATTGTCTATGGGGCTCCTGGCCTTCAAGGTGGAATGGCTCCAAGATCCCAACAGCTTTTGCCTCGGAAGACTGGGATTCTTTTGGGGAAAGGAGGCAGAATATAATGAGAATGGTTTATGAAGGCGAGATTTCGGTTATGTGCTATGTAGCCATGCTGAAATTCTGTTAAGTTTGAAACCCATTGCTTGAACAGAGCAAGTTGTTGGCTTGCTAGGAAGGAGTATGATTCCGGGTATGGCAACTGACAAGACTTTACAACTGTCAAGAATATTCCAGGAGTGGCTGGGTGCAGTGGCTCATGCCTGTAATCCTAGTGACTCAGGAGGAGGAGGCAGGAGGATTGCAAGTCGGAGGCCAGAGGCAGCCTGCATAACTTAGCGAGATGCTGTCTCAAGGTAAAAAATAAGAAATGGGCTGGGGGGGTGCAGCCCTGTGGTAGAGCACTTACAAAGTATGTGTGAGGCCTGGGTTCAACCCCTAAGTACTGCAAAAAAACGAAAGAAAGAAAGAAAGAAAGAAAGAAAGAAAGAAAGAAAGAAAGGGAAAAGAAAGAAAAAGAAAAGAAAAAGAAAAATGTCCAGGAGTTGGGGATGAGCTTCAGGTAAATAAATTCCTCACAGAAAAAATATGAGACCAAAACAATGGTTGAGGGCTGGCCTATAAATTTTGGTTTTGTTTGAATGAAGACATTTCACCTCATCATTTCATCACATCTTTAGGACACTCCTGCGCCTGGTGGAAGCTTCCTGTCCAAAGTGACAGCTCTGGACTGGGCATCAGGTGATCTCAGTGCACAGAGCAAGTCTGTTCCTGGGGGGAGTCTGTGACCTTGGCCAACCTGCTCTGCCTTTCTGGGTTCAGCTAACCAAGACCTCCCCTGAGGCTCCCTCTTCATCAACGGCTTCTGACTTTATGTGGGTTAACGAATGCATGCTTTGGGGCAGGGAAGACAGGGGAGGAACAAACATAGGGGCTTCACTGACTTGCAACTTAGCGGGGAAGAGAGAGCGGAGGAAGGGAAGGAAGACGTGAAGGGAAGCAAACCCCTCTCCCCTCTCACAGACCACCTGCCTGGGCTGCTCCCTGGTGCTTTCTCAAAGGCCTTTTCAAGAAACCTATTATGGCTGGCCGCCAAGGCTTCTGGTGCCAACATGAGTGTTCTGAGGGCGAGGCGCTTGCCGCTCCTCAGAGCTTTTCCTTGTGCCCTGCCCAGCCTTAAGGGCCTGCACAGAAAGCTCAGCAGAGAGAGCAGGCCTCAGGGCCGCCCACGGGTGCCTAGCCTGGCCTTCTCAGCTTTCATGTGACAGAAGAGCCGCCCCCATTGTTGGGGAAGATTTGAAACTTACAGCGCTACCTCGGTCTAATCAAAGAAAAAGCGAATTTAAAATGCACCCCACTCCTCCAAGTCCCCCAAGAAAACTAGGATAAGGGAAGAATGTGCTGCAGCTCACAAGGGGGACAGCTTCCTCTTCCCTGTGGTTTCCCCGGATGTGCCTGTCAGGAGCAGGCAGCCCCGTGCTGTTGAGTTTCCCCCAATGAAGGCAACCAAGTGCTAGAGGCAAAGGCACAGGGACCTGCAGGCTCCTCACTCAGACGCCCCTGCTCAGAGGAAAAGCTGGGTGGGGGCTGGGCCTGGGCGCCCACACTCTCTCTCATCAGGCAGCCTCTCCCCTGAGAGAGGAGCAACCAAGTTCCTCCAGGACCTTAACAATGTACACGCAACACCCACTCCGATCCAGGTTTGGAACACATCTGGCCATGCAAGGCACCCAAGGGCAAAACCCCTCAAAGGACCCAAGCCACCAACCTGAATTCTCATCCCCAGCAGAGAGGAGAGCGTCTGTCACGTCTTACCAAAGAAAAACGAGACGGTGAGAAACAACGGACCGAACACAGCAGAGGGCAGAGGCCTAGGTTTCCCCAGAGGCCGGCAACCATCTGCAGAAGTCTCCCGCCCCTGAAGAGAAAATCGATGGAGTCCGAAGACTCCAGTGCCGGGCAGGCTTCTGTCTCTTTATTCTCTACACACGCGCCTTAGAGTCTATTGAAGTCTAGCTGTGGGAAGAGCAGCAGGCAGTAGACCAGGATCCAGAGGAAGAGGATGAAATACATCACGTCCGGCTGCTGAACGAACTGGGTCAGGGAGTCGCTCGGTGCCACCGGGCTCCCCGGCGACATGGCTTCTCCGGAGTTGTTGGCCATCCTGCAGAGGGATAGGCAGAGGATGGCAGTTACGAGCAGGCTCCCCAGGAGGCTGAGCCACACCTGGTACCACAGGAGAGCCTTAGCCTGAACTCCAGCCCACCCACCCACCCCCGGCCACCTGCACAGCTGAAAGTGTCCCATGAAGCACCTATAGGCCCTAGGGGTGCACAGACCCCTGGGAAGGGGCCATCTTGACACCCTTGGAGCCTCCACCCACACCCAGTGCTCCTCCCAGCTCCATGCAGGAGGAGCTGCCGGCCCCATTTCACAGAGGGGCATTCTGAGACTCCTGAGGAACAGTGATTGTCCCAGGCCATGACTACTTTGTGATGCAGCTGGTACCTAAGCCAGGTCTGCAGGGACACCTTGACACCACAGGGCCCTCCAGGGGCATATCACAGGAGGCTTAGACACCAACAGCCCTCAGGTGCTCCTCGATCACAGAGGGGACTTTTTAAGTCATAAGAAGGAACAGAGCGTGCCCTGATGCCAGGTGATTTGAAAATAGCCATTGGAAGCCGGGTACGGTGGTGTACGCCTGTAATCCCAGCAGCTCGGGAGGTGGAGGCAGGAGATTGCAAGTTCGAGACCAGAGACAGTCTGCGGAACTTAGTGAGACCCTGTCTCAAAAAGTTAAAAAAAAAAAAAAAAAAGGGCTGGGGGTGCAGCTCAGTGGTCCAGCACTTGCAGAGCATGCAGGCACGAGGCCCCGGGTTCAACCCCCAGTACTGCAAAACAAACAAACAAACAACAACAACCAAAAAAACAGCCATTGGAAAGAAAGAAACAAAATCACTCTCCAGTTTTGTCTTTGGAACATTACCTTGAAGAGGATTACTAGATTGGGTGTCAGTCCGGTTTATCTTTCTTTTATTTTATAGGTTGTTGTTATTGTTAGGTGCTATCAAATCGTGTCCGACTCATAGCGACCCTCATAGGGTTTTCAATGGCAGATTGTGTTGGGATTGCCTCAGGAGTGGGTTGCCACGTCCTTCTCCCATTTTTGCGGTGCTGGGAATGGAACTCAGACCTCAGAGACTGCAGAGTGGTGCTCTACCAACTGATCTAAATATCTTATAGGAGGCAGTGCTTAAAATGATGTTGTGCTTCTGCCTGGCAGGTATAGGGTGCTAGCAGAAGGTACGGGGTGGAGACCAACCTCAGATCCCAAAGGACACAGCGGCAAGGGTAGGGGAAGGGGCCGAGGGGCAAGCATGGAGAAGCCAGGGTTTCTTGGGGCCATTTCCGAGCCTGGGATCACGACTCTGAGAGGCTGGCCCTACATGCCTGAGCCACCTTCTGGCCAGGTGGCAGGCTCACACTTGCCACCATCACAAATGGCATGCTTCAGGAGCACATAATGGACAACTGACAGTTTTTCTTAAAACCGTCTAGGGTTGGGTGCAGTGGCGCATGCCTATAATCCCAGTGGCTCAGGAGGCAGAGGCGGGACAATCGCAAGTTCGAGACCAGAGGCAGTCTGCATAACTTAGCGAGACCCTGTCTCAAAAAGTAAAAGAATGGGCTGGGGGTGCAGCTCAGTGGTCCAGCACTTGCAAAGCATGAAGGCATGAGACCCTGGGTCCAACCCCAAGTACTGAAAAAAAAAACAAAAAAACAAAAAAAACCAAAACTGTCTAGAGAAAAACTGTCAACTACAACTACATTTACTTTTTATTTCAAAAGTACCACGTGCAGAAAACATGGCAAACACACCTGTCTTTGCCAAGTTTGTAAGTTCTATTCTTAATGTCTCTATCTCACAAAAGCTAAAATTATTATTTCCTTTCTTTCTCTCTCTCTTTATTTTTATTTATTCATTTATTTATTTTGTTAATAGGCTAGCCTTGAACCTGTGATTTTCCTGCCTCAGCCTCCTGAGTCTGGGAGACAGCATGTACCACCATACCTGGCTTAAAATTATTAATTTCCTATTAGCATATTTAGCCTAGTTGAACCCTTCAATTAGCATTCCCATGTTAGGTCCAGGAGGTAAGCCCGTCTTCCTTCTCTTTGTAGGGGCCAGACGGTGTAGTACTAAGGCCCACACCCCTGGCTGTTGGGCAATATTCAGACAGTTTTCCAATCCCAGGAAGCTAAATCCTTCCAAGGCAGTTCAAACCCATGTGTGTTGGGGGAGAGGGAGGAGCCAGACAATACAATTAAGAGACTCCATGACTTTAACACAGACAGAGACATCTGGGGATTTGGGGGCTCCTCCTGGCTTCCTACGTCCTAAATGCACTGTCTTATAGCAGCAACTCAGCCACATCCGCCTGCGCCATGTAGGTCTCCAACAGTAAGAGATACTTTCATAGACATCCTGGAATGCTGGCATTCCCTCTTCATGTCTGCTTGGATGCCATAAAACTGTAAAATCAGCTCAGTGAGCTTCTGAGTATTGTACCTGCAGGGGACAGAATGGACACGGCAGTCAGGTGCTACGGCGCTCTAGGACCCAGACCATCGCAAGACTGCCACCGCTTCTCCCGCCCAGCTCTACCATGTGTAACTGTCTCCTGCCCCTGCGGCTGCAGGCTCAGAACCCAGACCCCCCTTTGCTTGACTCATTTTCTCAACCATGCTCTGCCCATCAGTGCTGAATGAACATCTACCTTCCTCTTCTACTCATATTAAACTTAGAGTCATTTTCTCTGGAACAAGTTATTTTCTTGTTTCCTCCCAAATTAATACTGTGGTCAATAAAGTGGGGTCAAAAAGTAACCACCCTGTCAGGCAGGCTAGCTACATCATTAGACAACACCAAAGATGGCTTTTTAAATTCCACAAAACTTGAGGTGGGACCGAGCTACCAACCTGTTTAACATTCGGTTTCTTCTGTCATCCACGTCTGCTGTATTCCTCAACTGAACATAGCTAAAATGGTCCTACAGTGAAATTCATAAACAAAACCCCCGCAACCCAATTAGTAAAGATGAAATCTCTGAAACAGAAAATAAGATGATTTTTTTAAACACACAAAGCCGAGCATGCCATGATTTTCTTGATACTGCGAACATCTACTTCCAAAATCAAACTGCTAAACGATATTCTCCCAACCCTCCCACCCACGCACGACACCCCTGCCCACTGGTGACTGGGAGAGGGCCCCCCTACCTAACCCCAATCAGAGCTGGCTGCGGGGGGTCCCAACATGCCCCAGGTCAGCCACTTGAAAATGACAAGAGGGTCCTCTACTTAGTTTGTGTCCCTAGCTTTGAATGTGTCCTTTCTAGGTGTGTGTGCGGGGGTCGAGGGGGGGTACCTTGGATGCATTTTTATCACAAAGAGGCTTTTGGGCTTTAAAATCAACACTTTATTTACATCCCTTATTGCCCCAACTGGACATCCGATTGGACTGTGCTTAATGACAAGGTTTCAATGTGTTTGTCTTCTATCCAAGAGTCTAGTTGTTGCACGTCAGTAATTTCAAAGCACTAGGCTGGAGAGGAGGAAGGACGGAAAGGAACTGATTAGCAGGGGCCGGAGGAAAGAAGAAATTCACATACTAACCGATTCCAAGGGCCTATTAGCGCGCCGCCGGACGTAAATGCTGGAGTCGCTGTGACTAGTTCTGAAAGGCAAAGACACGTTTTCAGCTGGTGCCCCCCAGAACCCCTGTGGCTCAGCTATGCCGTTCCCCCAGCCCGAGTCTTCCACACAGACATTTAGGCCAGCCGTGACTTCAGACCCAGGAATGGAAAGGGGAGCTTGCACCCTATATGTCCACTTGTGGGAAGGCGCTTACAAACAGGAAGATGGATTTAGAGACATGGGGCCTCTGTACGAAAATATGAAGATGGGAATTTTACTAGAAAGCAGGCTGCAGACCCTTAAACAGGCTGGGATTGCCGGGCATGGTGGCGCACTCCTGTAATCCCAGCGGCTGGGGAGGCAGAGGCAAGAGGATCGCAAGTTCGAGACCAGAGGTAGTCTGTGTAATTTAGTGAGACCCTGTCTCAAAAAAGTGAAAAAAAAAATGGGCTGGGGGTGCAGCTAAGTGGTCCAGCACTTGCAAACCATCAGGCGCGAGGCCCTGGGTTCAATCCCCAGTACCACAAAAAAAAAACAAAAAACAAAAAAAAAAACCACTCTGGGATTTAGAGCAGGAAGAGGCCTCTGTGTTCAAGCACAGTTAGAGCTGGGCTGGGCTGGAAGCTGGACTCCCTCTCCAGTGCTCCTTCCTATCTGTGTACAATGCCACCCTCTACTGGTTTAGCCCTGGGGTGCACACATTTTCCTTTCATACTTGAGGAGGCTAATTTTCCAGCCAGGTTCTGAGGCTGATGTGGAGTGTGCCTGTGTCTTTAAACAGAGCTGGATCGCTCAGGCTTGCTCCTGGCTGCCTGCTGGCAGAGGACTGATACGTCTGATCAGTTTTCCTCCTCTGTAAAGTGGGTCATCGTTTCCACCCCACCTGGATCAGGGGAACCGGAGATCAAAGTGCTGGGCCCTGGTTTGCTACTTGACAGGAGAACGAGGTGTCTGGTGGGTACTGTGCACTGTGGCAGAGGTCATCTCAGTTTCCTCGAGGCGAACCCAATGGGGCCTCCTGGGGCCAGGGAATAGGTTTAATATTTGACCCAACAGTTTATCTTTAGGAAATTCACCATATGACAGCCTTAGAATTCCTCAACCCCAAACCGCGCTAACTTTTCCTAGTTGGTATCACAGACCAGTTGTCTTAGGTGCCGTTGAGTCGAGTCCAACTCATAGTAACCCTATGTACAGCAGATCAAAACACTTCCCCACACGTCTGTCAGCCTGCCGCACTGTGGGGGCTTGTGTGTTGCAGTGAGGCTGAAAGCTATGCCACCGGTATCTCAGATACCAGCAGGGTCACCCATGGTGGACAAGTTTCAGCTGAGCTTCCAGACTAAGACAGACTAGGGAGTAGGCACTGGCGAACCACTTCTGAAACAACTAGCCATTGAAAACTCTACGGAGAGCAAAGAAACACTGTCACAGACCAGAAATGAAGCAAAATGTACTGACAGACAAAAGGATGGTGGGTCTGGGGACTCCGCAATGCCCACAAGAGAGCTGAGTCCACACTACAGTAGGTGGGGGTGCAGGGGCATGCTCTTCCCCACCTGTATCTGTGATGCTTTCTAATCGGAAGGCACTTCCCCGCTAGGAGGGGGAGCGTTCTTCCCCACCCCCCTCTTCATGAGCAGCTTTCTCCATGGTGGTTTTACATTATACTATAATCAGTATAGAAGCTGGGGTTTAGCTCAGTTGCTAGAGCCCTGCTCCACACTTTCTGAGGACCCAGGTTCAATCCCTGGCACTGCAAAAATGGGAGAAAGATGAGGCAGTCCACTCCTGAAACAATCCTGAATACAATCAGCCATTGAAAACCCTATGAGGGTTGCTATGAATTGGATACAACTCTATGGCACCTAACAACAGGCAAGGAATGCGGACTGGGAGTCCGATAGGTCTGAGCCCAGGAGCCAGCTCTCAGAGGAGGGCCTAGGGTAGTGACCTGGAGCCCCGGGCTTTCTTATCTGCCATTGTGAGGCACAATCCCACTTCCATGCCTTTGGGGTGTACGTGAGGTGCCCAGACATGGTCCAGCCTTGGTAACTGGTGACTGTCGTGAGGATGAGCAACAATGGAGCGAGACCAGGGTCCCTTGACATTTGTCAATCACATATTTTTTATAAGCTAGATTTGCTACAAATCTAGCTCGTAGACCAGAGGCAGTCTAACTTAGCGAGACCCTGTCTCAAAAAATGTAAAAAAAAAATGGGCTGGGGGTGCAGCTCAGTGGTCCAGCACTTGCAAACCATGCAAGCGTGAGGGCCTGGGTTCAACCTCCAGTACCGCAAAAAAAAAAAAAACAAAAAAAAAACAAACAAAAAAAAAAACACCAAAAACCAAAAAACAAATCCAGCTCCTCTGGTGGCCTTGGGGTAGCTGAGCAGGTGGCGGCACAAGTCTTCCCTAGATCCTAACGTTCATCCCAGCCCTCCCTTCCTATCCCAAGATAAACCAATGTCCCAGTCTCCTGGGAGCCAAGTTTGTGGAAGGAGCCGGAATAGCAAAGTTCTTGTCCAGCTTCCATGGGACAGGGATGAACGTCATAGGCCCAATGTCAGGAGGATGCTTAGAAATGGTGACCACTGGCTCTCCCTGGCCATCGGGGGCTGGGGCAGTGGGTGGGCTCCTGCCCATCACTTCCGCTCACTCCTAGCTAGTCCCCACCCTGTGTACAGAGTGGGAGGAGGCAGGCAAGCTCCACTTCCTGTTTTGTTCCTTATGAGCTGATGTGGTGACAGTGTGGTCCAAGCAAGTCCCGGAGGGGAGCATCACGCCTGGGCGTGACTCTGCGCTTCCCTCACCGTTCAGTCTCACCCCTGCGCCCCCCATCAGTCAGCAACGGCAAAGGCAGTGAGATCGCAGCGGACCTCCACGGCTCCATCTGTGGCGCAAAAAGCTATCATTGAAATACCTGGAAGGGACTTTCTGGTCGCCAGGGTCTTCTTCCAGGTCATCTGAGGACCGAACAGTCCCAGGGGCTGTGAATAACGAACTTTCTCCATGGTCCACGTGTTTCCTCTTTTCCTTCTTTTTACTGCGGGTTGATTCTTCCGTTACCTTTTCTTCTAATGCGTTGGCTGTGTTTTCTGAGTTTGGAGATTTTGGGGGCTGGAAGACACAATGGCCAGGTACGAGTCAAATTTCCTGTTGGAGTAGGTGACGTCACCTCTCAGGGATCCATCCTGGTTCAGCCAGTGCCCCTTTCAATTTGCCTCCCCTGTGGATTCCTTCCAGGACAGCCTGCCTTCCCCGGGCAGCAGGCTCCTCATAAAGAATCCAAAGGCTACAAATGGCCACAGTGAAAACAGGGCAGGTTTTAGGGTCAGGAAGCTTTAGTGTCAAATCCTAGCTCAGCGGGCTCTTTGATCTTGAACAGCTGACTTTTTTCCTCTTTGAGCCTCCCTTTCCTTATCTGTCAAATGGGTACAATCATTCTTACTTTCTTCTTAGTACACCACCGGGAATAAATCCTCTTAAAAGAGGAATAAATCCCAGGAGCCAGGCAGCTAAAGGGTGGAAAGGTGGCCGTGCGCTTGGAGGTACACAGGCAGGTGAGTGTGTGCTTTCTGGGAGGGCACCGTCACTGTACCTTTGGCCCGAGGAGTCACAGGGCTACACCGCTAACAGTTACTTTGTAATGGATTCTCTGACTGCTGTCTCACCAGGAACCTGATATCTATCAGCAACGCCCCCAGTGAAATCCAGAAGCGTGGGAATCCCTTTCAGGGCTGGAGAATCTGCCTAACAGGTGTCAGAGTAGGAGGACTGGAGTGGAGGGGCCAGCTACACAGAAAGAAAGCTCTGGACGGGAATTCGATGTGAAGCCACAATACCTTGGCTGTCATCGCTGGCCAACCGCTACCTGTTCTCAAAGGTAAAATGAGCCAGCGCGGTGGTGCACGCCTACAATCCCAGCGGCTTGGGAGGCAGAGGCAGGAGGATTGCAAGTTTGAGACCACAGGCAGTCTATGTAACTTAGCGAGACCCTCTCTCAAAAAGTAAAAAAAAAGGGCTGGGGGCACAGCTCAGCGGTCCAGTACTTGCAAAGCATGCAAGCATGAGGCCCTGGGTTCAACCCCCAGTACCGCAAAAAATAAAAATAAAAAAGATGAAACGAGAGGACTCTCAAAGACTAGAAGAAAAGCTTGCCATTTTCTACTCCTTTTGGCTGGGAAAATATTTTCTGTTATCCTTTTCTTTTATCAAGGCAGGCTCACAGGGCTCCCCACCTGATGGGCTGCACCCCACAACCTCCATGCACACATCCCGGGGTAAGGCCAGGGCTGTGCTCAGGAACCAAGTGCCAGGTGGGCAAATGCTGACCGGACAGAGCCAGTAATGCAGCCAGTGTCCTCCTCGCTCCTGCTGGGCCTGGGAGGCGGGGCTCAGCTGAAGGAGGCTGGATCGTCCAGCCCACACCGCTCAACATGAGTGGGATAGGGTGGAGTACGGGATTCTCTGTCTCCCAGTTCACTTCATGATTCCAACCCAGGGCTCCCCTGACCACCCCAACTCCCCTCTGCGTGCTGGGTGCAACAGGCGCTCTGTGCGCAGCTTCTGGCAAGCAGTCTGCAAGAGTAAGACCACGGTCGCCTTCCAGAGGCCAGGAGAGAGGAGACTTAGTCATCCTAAGTAACACAGGGCCAGAGCCACAGCTCAGCCTCTCCCACCACCCACTCAGCCTCTTCCTTTTGTTGTAAGAGAGCTTTCTGGCCCATAACTATCTGGGGAATCATTGCGACTGTCCCCCGACCCCCAGCTGGAGGACATCAAGGACTGACCTCACTGAAGGCCATTTCATTCTTTCTTTCTTTTTTTTTTTTTTGCAGTACTGGGGGTTGAACCTAGGGCCTCATGCCTGTATGCTCTGCAAGTGCTGGACCACTGAGCTGAGCCCTCAGCCCATTTTTTTACTTTTTTTTAGACAGGGTCTCGCTAAATTACACAGACTGCCTCTGGTCTCGAACTTGCGATCCTCCTGCCTCCGCCTCCTGAGCCACTGGGATTACAGGCGTGTGCCACCGCGCCCAGCTACTGAAGGCCATTTCTAACGCTGCTGGCTTTGGATGCTGTCCAGCAGGAAGCACTGCAGGGCAGGACCTGCTTCAGGAAAGTCAGCCTATGGCAGGCGGGAGGGACCGGGCAGCAAGGGGCTCCTCACCAGGGCAGAAGGGGAAGGTGGCAGGTGTGTCCTGGGCACCTGTGGCACCACCCAGCCCTCTTTTCCCCTTGTCCCACAGGTGGGGAATGTGTGGCTCTCGCCCTGCACCAAAGGCCATTAGCCCTGCCACACTTGGCCCCAGGCCTGGGCGATTTTGTTCGTCCCCGTCATCCAGAGTTGGCACACCGAATGACAGCAGGCTCCCGGGGCAGCAGCTGTCCAGCCAAATCCTAAGTGTCTTTTTATTTATTTATTTATTTATTTTGTGGTACTGGGGTTTGAACTCAGGTCCTCACACTTGCATGCTTTGCAAATGGTGGACCACTGAGCTGCACCCCCAGCCCATTTTTTTTTTTTTTACTTTTTGAGACAGGGTCTCACTAAGTTACGCAGACTGCCTCTGGTCTCGAACTTGCGATCCTCCTGCCTCCGCCTCCTGAGCCGCAGGGATTGAAGGTGTGTGCCACCGCGCCCAGCTATCCCAAGTGTCTTTTATGGCTCCTCGAATCCCCTTTCCCGCAACCTTCCAGAAAGCAAAGGCCTCCACTCCTCTGAGCGCTGTCTGGGACTCACAGCCACAGCTCTGCCACTTACTTCCGTGTTTGAGCCGCCTGACGTGGGCCTTATGTGCCCAAATGTCATGCAGTCCACCTTTGGTCTCCCCTCTTCCAGATCCTCCCACCCACAGCCTTTCTGGGCCTGGGTGGCCTCCCTCTGGGGACCCCTGTAGCCCTTTACAGAGCTGCATCTCTGTGCCTGATGCCACACTGGCTCACAGGGCACTTCCCAGGCCTCGGCATCTAAAGCGTGCAACGGCCAGGCCGCATTTCCCTTCCTCCTTGGTTTCTGCTGGCCGTGCTGGCCACGCTGCTTTCTGCAGGGCGGGACTGAGTGAGCCTGAGAGCTGGCGGAGGGCTGAGGGCAGGCTCCTCTCCGCCCAGTGCCGTCTGCGCTGCACCTAGCAGGTCACAGCCAGTGTGGCTTACACACTCCTCCCAGGCTCCCATGGCCACAGGGGGAGTCACAAGGCACTGCAGGAGGAGCCCCCCTGCCCCTCCACACTCCCTGTGCTATGGCGCCGGGGTCTGCACACTTGCTCCCTGCTGAGCACCTCTTGAGGTGCCAGGCTCACCCAAGTAGGAACAAGTGGCAGACAAGTGTGTGTCCAGCGGCTCAGTCTCCGAGGGCCAGCCCAGCACCAGCGACCAGGTACCCTGTGTCAGTGTGAGTGCCACGGGGTCCACACCAGCCTCCAGACCCACTTCCACTTCCACAGCCCATTCCAGACCCCAGGAACCAAAGACCAGCGCCAACCATGCCAAAGGCCTGGAGGAGCCACCACAGGAGGCCAACGCCAGCCGCCTGGTTTTCCCCGGGTGGCTGCAGGGGACAGGTGCTGCGGGTCACTCCCAACATGTGCCACATATGAGCTGCCATTTCTACTGTTCAAATGACCACTGGCCCTACCCTGCTGAGCCCGCCCCCATGATCTCACGTGACCCTCTCAGTAGCCCTTGGAGAACCAGGATTGAGGGAAGGCTGATGAGGTCCCCAGATGCAAAACTTCAGGCAGCGCCCTCCCTCGGGTGCCTAAGTGTCCCCGACGGGTCTCTTTGAGTTCCACCCCTGGAGTGACGTGAGGGAAGCCCCCTCACTCCTGTCTTAGGGAATGAGAAGCAGAGATAGCCCCAGGCAGGGCCCAGGACTCCCAAACCCCACAATCAAGTACCTGCTGGCTCTCCAGAGGGCCTCTCTCTTTGGTCTCCCTTGGCTGGTGGTCCTCGTGGGAGACTGGAGAAGAGGATCTTGAGGTTGGCGTGGCCCCCGTGGTGCTCCCATTGACACACGGCACCTGGTCGCTGGCGCTGGGTTGGCCCTCGACGGGCGGTGAGAAGCTGCAACTGCTCCGGGAGCTGTGGGCCTCCTCGTCCCTGCAGCCCAGGTCGTGCAGGTAACCCTCCGCGTCTTCCAGATCCACGTCTTCCGGCTTCAGATCCTCCCTGCCCTCGGCGTACGCCTCCAACACCGCCGCGAGGGGCACCTCGTAATGCGGGTAATAGAAAAGGTCGTGGGGAATGACGGAAATCTTGGAGAGGGGCGGGGAGGGCTTGAAGTCCAGGCCTTCCTCACTGTGACTCTGCAGCGTCTCTAAGCTGATGCTGGCGCTCGGCGGCGTAGACGGCGATTCTCCTCCAACCCCCGAGAGGCCGTCGGCCTCCCCCTCCTCCTCGCTGCGATGCCGGGTGGACTTTCTCTTGGCCTTTTCATACACCTCTGGCTTTTTATCTGCGGGTGTCTCTTCCGGCACGAACCTCCTGGGAGGTTCGTGGTTGTCAGATTGCCCTTGGCGCTCAGGCGATTCTGTCTTTGCGCGGGCAGAGGGGGCTTCTCTTTGCCCTAGGTTTTCGGGGCAATTCTCAAAACCCTCCTCCTCACTAGGTGTCTTCTCCTGGGGCGAAGGAACCTCATCGAAAGCCTGGCTGGTAGAAGCAGAATCCACCAGGTCGCCGTTATATGTCGAAACCCGTAAGGAGATACCTTCAGAATGGTCGTCTGCGTCCAGAGCTTCTACAGTCAGGAGGTTAACCTTGACCTCCAACGAGTTGGCCATGACAGTATTTTCTCCAAAGGGCGGAAGAGGAGGACTCTCTTCTCCACGGCTGGCTGGACTCTCTACGGTAGAGGGGTAGGAGGTGCCCTGGGAGGGCCGAGGATGATGGGTTGCACCACTGGCCACAGCACCATCCCTGGGGACCTCATTCGAGGCTGCCTCTGGGATCGGTTGGGCTTCCTGTTCTGGCTTTTTTTCCTTAGCAACCTCAACCACTGAGGCTTGTCCATCCCCCTTCAACAACTCTGGGGCCACCCGTGAGCTCTCTTCAAAGCGTAGGTCTGGGTTGTAGAGAGGGTCCTTACTATAGGAAGCGTCCTTGCAGATGTCAGCCTCAAAGTGGACGGTTTTCTTGATGGTCAAAGAGTTGGACCTCCGGCCATCCTTTCTGGTGGATAGGATGGAAGATTCTGGAGCTGCCTCGCTGAGGGAGCCCGCCTTCCCCGGAACTCCCTGGATGACTTGGTCGATGATCTGGTGCATGAACTCAGAGGAGCTGTCTGACAGTGCCTGGCTGGACACGTTGCCCAGGCAGAAGCCTTTTGTATTTTCAGGCTGGTCACAAATAAAGACTTTGGCGGGCGGCGGGTGGCTGGTTTCATGGTTGACGGTGTAGGCATGCTCCCCGTTCTCAGTCAGGAGGAGGACCCTGCTCTCCTGTTCTGAGGGAGTTTCTTTGATGCGGACAAAGGTGGACTCAATAGGGACTTCTCTATCTGGATCCACAAAATCTTCCTGCAGAGAAACACAAGATAACCTGAAATAACAAAAATCCAACCTACATACCCTTCTCAAAACACAAAAACCAAAAAGGCCACTTTAAAGCTAACACAAAGTGTTCTGATTAGGATGTTCATGGTTATAGAAGACTTCTGTTCCTGCTGAAAAGTGAAAATATCACATAAATAATAATATAAAACACTATGTTTTTTAAAAGCTGTGGACGCAAAGAAATCTCAATGTACTAAACCCCAGATGAAGCCAAGCCCTTCTTAGGGAAGCAGAGAATCTTAGCCACTTCATGCCTGTGGACCACTGCCTCTCTGGGGTGTGGGCTAGCAGGGGAGCAAACCTACCTAGGATAAGGCACCACCAGCCACATCTTTACCGTGTGGGCTAGTATGAGAGCCTCAACCTGGAAGGGCTGCAAACACAAAATCAATTCTCGTCTGTGCTAATGATCCCATACTAGGGATTCCGCTCTGCAAAAGCCAGTGAGGAGCAGGGCTGAAAAACAGGGAATGATCTTGATGGTGTTGGAGGGCATGGCTGCCAATGTGCTGGCAAAGAGTGGACTGACCTCATCCTCAACACATGTGAAGCCAGACCCTTGAAATGAAATAAAACTGCAAGATAGTTCCCCTCAATTCCTGATATGATCAAAAGGATCAGCTCCTCATGTCACATGCTTGTTTGGGAAAGGGCTATCTTCTCTACTATGATGTGGATGTGGTTTGGTACTCAAGGATTCATGTGTTAGAAGCTTGATACCCAGTGTGGTAATGTGAGGTGGTGGGGCCTAGTGCAAGGTGACTGTGCCATTGGAGGTGGTACCCTCAGAAGGAATTGATGTAGATCTTGTGGGACCCCAGTTAGTTCCTGAGAGAGTAAGTTGTTCTAACAGAGTGAGTCGGACCCCTGGATTTCTCTCTGGCTTCCTGTCTCAATATGTGAGTATTCTCTCTCACACGTGCTTCCACCATGATGCCATCTGTCATGAGATCCTCACTAGAGGATGCTATGGCATACCCTCAAACCTCAAAAACTGAGTTACAGCAACTTCTCTTCTTTGTATACTATCTGATAGCCTTGGGTAAATAAACAAATATAGAAAAATGTCATGTATCTCAATTCTTATTGCTCTTTTATATACTAAGGCTGTCTTAAAAAACCAAAAAGTTCAGGACAGGAAGAATCAGGAGAAGGAAACCTATAATCAAGGGAAGCAACTGTCACTAAAAGTATACCCACCTATGACCCAGGGTTAGAATTAGCAAAAAAAGACTCTAGAATAACCACTTAATCTATACTACAAGAAATACAATGGAAGTTCTTCAAGTTGAAAGGAAATGATCATATATGGAAGCCTGGATCTGAAAAGGGGAATGAAAAGGACCTAAAAAGGTAAATATATTTAATGTAAAAGATTATTTAAGTTTTCTTTAAAAGCCTACTCACTATGTAAAACAAAAAAAAATATTGAGAACTAAGATATATGTATAAGTAAATAACAATCATAGAACAAAGGAACAGAGAAGTGATGAGTGGAATTATGTTACATATATAAAAGCATATAAAATATGCATTGAAGTGGTATAATAGTAACTCAAGATAGATTGAGGTATGTTAAAGATGAGTGTTATAATCCGTAGAACAACTACTAAAAAGATTCAACAAGGAGATGTAGTTACCAGGCCAAGAGAGTAGATAAAATGGACACAAAAAAATA
>VMDO01021600.1:0-35101 GCA_007922755.1 Pedetes capensis | reverse complement strand
GTTTTATTGATCTTGGCCATTCTTACTGGTGTAAGGTGAAATCTCAGCGTTGTTTTGATTTGCATTTCCCTAATGGCTAGGGATATTGAGCACTTTTTCATGTGTTTCATGGCTTTATGGACCTCTTCATTTGAGAACTGTCTACTCAGTTCCTTTGCCCATTTGTGTACTGGGTTGTTTGGTTTTTGGGTTTTTTTTTTCTTGAGTTCTTTGTAAATTCTAGTAATTAGACCTTTGTCAGATGTATAAAATGCGAAGATTTTTTCCCATTCTGTGGCGGTTTCCTTGATTCTGTTAATTGTTTCTTTTGCTGTGCAGAAGCTTCTTAATTTGATGTGATTCCATTTATCTATTCTTGTTGCAATTTCTTGAGCAATTGGGGTCCTGTTAAGGAAATCTTTTCCAATGCCTATATGATGGAGTGTATTGCCTATCTTGCCTTCTATGAGTTTTAAAGTTTCTGGTTTTATGTTGAGATCTTTTATCCATTTTGAGTTAACTCTCGTGTATATTGAGAGATGCGGATCCACTTTCATTTTTCTGCATGTGGATGACCATGTTTCCCAGCACCATTTGTTGATTAATTTACATCTTCATCAACAGTGTTCAACTGTTCCTTTTCCTTTTTCTTTGCATCTTTGTCAACACTTGTTATCTTTTGTCTTTCTGATAACAACCATTCTTACTGGGTTGAGATGATGTTATTGTGGTTTTGATTTGCATTTTTCTGATGATTGGTGATGTTGAACGTATTTTCATATACCTGTTGCCCATTTGTATGTCTTCTTTTGAGAAGTGATTATTTACATCTGTTGTGCATTTTTAAATTTGATTGTTTTCTTACTGTTGAGTTTTTGTGTTTCTTATATATTTTGGATATCAACCCCTATTTTATATATATAGTTTGCAAATATTTCCTCCCAATCTGCTGGATGTCTCTTGATTTTGTTGATCATTTCCTTTGCTATGCAGAAGTTTTTGTGTTTCACATAATCCTATTTGTTTACTTTTTTATGTTATATACTTTTGGAATTTTATTGAAAAACATTGATGCCCATTACAATGTCTTGAAGAATGGCTACTCTGGTTTTTTGTTTGTATGGAGTATCTTGTTTCCTTCCTTCACCGTCTGTCTATGCATATCTGTAGAAGTGAAGTGAGTTTCTTGCAGGCAGCATGTAGTTGGGTTTTAGTATCCAGTCACTCCATGTCTTGTCTTTAGAGAATTTAATCCATTTACATTTAAGATAATTATTGGTATGTAAGGTCTTACTACTGCCATTTTGCTCCTTATTTTCTAGGTTTTCTTTTCTAATTCTTTTTTCTCCCTTTCTTGTAGTTGTCTTTTGTGGCTAAGTGATGCATTCCTTTTGAAACAATCTACGTCTTCTAGTTGGTTTACCATTTATGTATAAGCTGTGTTATGTAAAAATGTATATATTTTAATTAATTTTATTAAAGATTGACTCCCAGTTAATTCCTTTTCCTTCGTTATCCTCATCTCATTCCTGTTAATATCCACCCATTGATCTATGTAGTATCATAGATTAGATCTATTTTTCTAAAGGTATTATATAAATAGAATCATGTAGTATGTGCTCCTGTGAGTTTATTTCTCAGCATGTTTTAAGGTTCACCCATGTCTTTTGTATTAGTACCTAAAGTAGAATTATTAAGCAATATAGTAACTGAAATTAACAAAGTGTTTTCCAAGGTACTTGTATAGTTTTTCATTCTCACAAGCAGGACATGAAATTTGTAGTTGGTCTCCATCTTTGTTAACACTTAGTATTGTCAGACTTTTTTTCTTCTTTATTATTATTATTTTTTTCAGTGTTGGGGATTGAACCTAGGGCCTTGTCCATGCTAGAAGGCAAACACTATCACTGAGCTGTATTCCCAGCCTTGTCAGTCTCTTAAATGCTAGACATGTGAGTGTGTGTGAAGCAATATCTGCTTTTTTTTCCTCTTTTCTTTTTCAATTTGTTTTCATTGCTTGGAATTGGACCTGGTCCCCACAAATGCTAGGGAAGTGCTTTGCCACTGAGCCACTCCTCAACTCTCATTGTGGTTTTAAGTTGCATTCCTTTACTGACCAGAGATGCTAAGGATCTTATTGGCAGTTTGTACATCTGTACAACTATTTTTTGTCATACTTGTTCTTTTAGTGAACTTTGAGAGTTCCTTATACATTTTGGATATAATTTCTTTCATCTTAACATTTCCTGAATGTGTATCTTTGCTTTTGTTTTAATATGGCTATTGAAGACCATAGGACTTTATTTTTATGAACTATGGTTTGCCAGTTTTTTTTTGTTATCACACTACTTTTTGTCCTTGTAGATATTTGATTCCTCCAAGATTGAAAAGGTATTTTTTATATTTTCATCTTAGTCTTATAATTTAAGGATTTACATTTAGCATTTAGGTTTGCAATCCATTTTGAATGAATTTTTTTGTATGGTGTGAGGTAAGGGTACAAGTTCTTTTCTTTGTCTTCTTTTATTTTCTCATAAGTACTGTGGTCTAAATACATATGTCTCTTCAAAATTCCTATATTGAACCATGGCCCCCAAAGTGATAATGTCAAGAAGTGGGGCCTTTGGGAAGAGATTAAGTCATTAGGTCTCTGTCCTCATGAATGGGATTAGTGTCCTCAGAGAGAGGCCCAGGGACTCTTTTGTCTTTCTTCTTTGTGATGCCATGGACACATAGAAGGGATCGTCTGTGAGGAACAACCCCTTACCAAACACAAAATCTACTGGTGACTTGGTCTTAAAGTTCCCAGTCTGCAGAACTGTGAACAATAAATTTCTTGTGTTTATAAATTATCATAAGATATTTTCTAATAGCCAGAATTGACTAAGAATATCAGTCTCTTGTGGTATTACGGGTTTTCTTTTGTTGTTACTGTTTTTGTTGTTAATACTCTTCTTTTCTATTGTGTAACTTCCAAAGGCCTTATCTCTAATTTCCATCCTCAATGGGGATTAAATTTCAGCCTGTGAATCTTGAGAGGACAAAAGTATACACAAGGCCCTGGCAAATCCCCAGTACTGCCAAAAAAAAAAAAAAGTCTTTACATGGATACGTGTTTCTCTCTTTTGGTCTTGTTATCTGGATAATGTATTTGAGGAACATCCATGTTATTTTCCAAAATGAATGCACCATTGTATGTTTCTGTAGTGTATCAGGATTCTGATTTCTCCATGTCATCTCCTAGAGGTGTTGTTATCACACTTTTTGGCTAAAGCCATGCTAGTGGGTATGAAGTAGTGTCTCATTGTTTTGATTTGCATTTCTTTACTAGTAATGATTATTATTGATGATTATTAATGATTAATTATGTAGAGCATCTTTTCATATGCTTATATGCTATTTACATACCAGTTTTTGAGAAGGACCTATTCACATCATTTTTCCATTTTAATCATAGTCTTTTTATTGTTGAGGAAGAGTTTAATTAAAAAATCTTAAATTGTGGTAAAATACACATTCAAATGACCATTTTAAACAATTGGAAGTATATAGTTCAGTAGTATTAGTTACATTCACAGTATTTGTGCAACCAATCTCCAGAACTCCTAAGATTATGCTTATATAAACAAAGGCAGCTTCGATGCCAGTAGGCTGTAGAGGATCACTCTCATATTGCCATCTGTCAGTGATTAAAACATTGTTATGTAGTGTGTGACTATAAAATGAACTTTGATAAAGTTGAAGGGAGAAGTATACTTCAATATAATCATAGTAGGAGACTTCAGTATTCAGTTATCAATAATGGATAGACTAACCATACAGAACATCAATATGGAAACAGAGGACTTAAACAATAACATGACCAGTTGGCCTTAACAGCCTTATGCAGAACACCCCAAGCAGCAACAAGGTAGTATACATTCTTCTCAAGTGGACATTGAATGTTTTCTTAATAGACCATGTGGAAGGCCAGTGTTAACAAATTAAAGAAAATTGAAATCATAGCAAGAATCTTTTTTTGTCTATGGTGGAATGAGACTAGAACCCAGAAGCCTAAGGAAATGTGGAAAATACCCAAGTAAATGGTAATTAAACAGTGATAATGAATGGGCCATAGCAGAAATCAAAGGGAAATTAGAAAATATCTTCAGACAAATAAAAATGAAAACTTAACACATCAAAACTTACCTGATTGAGCCAGGTGCCATGGTTCACACTTATAATTCCAGAGGTGTGGGAGGCTGAGGCAGGAGGGATTGTGAGTTCCAGGCCAGAGGCAGCTTGTGCAATTTAGGGAGACCTTGTCTCAAAAAGTATAAAGGGGGCTGGTGGTACAGCTCAGTGGTGGAGCATGTGCCTAGCATGCGCAAGGCTCTGAATTCAACCCCTGGTACTGAAAAAGCAAGCAAATAAATAAGAATCGATCAACCAACCAACCAAAGAAACAAAATAAAAAACCCTTACCTTATTCAGCAAAGATAGAATCAAGAGGGGAATTCGCGGTGGGAAAGACTAACATATGGATAGTAATCTTGTTTAATAGTGTTAGAAAAATTATCAGTGGTATGTCTCCTTAAATTTTTATGCCTGTGGTAATTTGTCTTTAGATTTCTTCATGTGGTATATCACTTTACCTGTTCTCTTTTCATATTAATTCATAGGGTACCTTTAAGTTCAAAGCAGAAAGTGACCTTTTTCTTGCTGAACATCACAAACTTCTGTTGTACGATGGTAAACTTTCTAGTGCCATTGCCTTCATGTACAATCCACGGGCCACAGACGCCCAGCTGTGCCTCGAGTCATCTCCTAAGGACAGCCCTTCAATTTTTGTCCATTCACCACATGCACTTATGCTACAGGTACTAACTACAGTCTCTTAAGAACGTAACTGGTGGGAAATCTTAATGGATTATTGAGGTGTATTTGGGTAGCTTCTGTTAAACACATGAAATGTCATATGTTAGCGTTCCTTCCTTTTTAAATGTCTTGGAAAAGAAATCATTGAAATCTTCACCATGTTTTCTGTTTTCCAAGGATGTGAAGGCAGTCTTAACCCATTCCATCCAAAGTGCCATGCATTCAATCGGAGGAGTACAAGTGCTGTTTCCCCTTTTTGCACAGTTGGATTATAGGCAATATTTGTCTGATGAGGTTGACTTGACTATCTGGTGAGTGTTTTGTTGTTGTTGTTGTTTGTTTGTTTGTTTGTTTTGGGATGTCTTGCATTATAGCCCAGGCTAGCTGTGAACTTGTGATCTTCCTTCCTGAGCCTCCTTAGTGCTGGGATTAAAGGAGTGTGCGGCCATGCCTGGCTGCGTTTCGATTTTAGTTTGATGTGAGAGTTACTTTTTCATTGTTGAGCTGTCTCATTTCTTTAACTTTCATGTTTGCTCTTGAATCAACATACCTTAAAGAAATTTGTGAACTATAAACAGTATTACAAATCCATATCAGTTATATTAGTATTAATATAATTCTGGTTAATCACTAGGAATAATGGAAGCTCTAAAAACATAGTGAATGTTTTAGAATAAAGTTAAAATGGTGATAGTAGATTTATCCACCATATATATATTTTTTGGCTGATATATATCTGTACTGCAGGTTTGATCACAGGGCACTCCACTACTGAGCTGCATCTCAGCCCCTTTTTTGTCTTTTGAGACAGAGTCTCACTAAGTTGCTCAGGCTGCTTCTGGCCTCGAACCTAAGATCCTCCTCCCTCAGCTTCCTGAGTCACTGTGATTACGGACATGTACCACTGCCCAGCATGATCTAATTTTTGAAATTCTTTAAGTTCTTATCTGGCAGTGATTTATTATGGAAACTTATTTTATTTTTATTGTTGATGTATATAACAAAGCCAAATTTTAATGGTGTTCATGAATTGGTTTAGTTTACTTAAAAATTAGACTATTTGATGTTACTATATTTCCTGTGCTGTATCCTTGAGACTAAAAATGTTAGAAACATGAATTCTAGGATGGGTCATAAAATGTGAGGGAAGATATCTGAACAAATTTCTTATGGCTGCAAATTCTAGTGAAATAACATATGGTAAAGTAATTATGCTTCATTTATTGTGTTCAGGCCCTCTCCCTAGTGCTGGCTGGGGATTGAATTCAGGACTTTGCATGTGCTAGACAAGCGCTTCACCACTGAGCTATATCCCCAACCCTATTTTAGAATTTTAAATGAGTTTTCTATTCTCCTTTTTTTGAAATTCTCTTTGATTTCTCCCTTTATACACAACTTGGTATCTACTATGAATATATTTAATTAGTGGTGGAATGATTTTCTCCAGATTATTTGTAGGTAACCAAAGTTTTTATTCCCTAAAAAGTAATGAGGTATCAGAGTTAATGTTTGCCAGTTGTATTTTAATTAACTAATTAATATAGGTACGTATTTATATATCTAAGTGCATACATACTTTAATTACTGTGTTGACCAGGCCAGCCTTGAACCTGTGATCCTCCTGCCTTAGCCTCTCAAGTAGCTAAGATCATCAGCATGTGCTGCTGTACCTGGCTTGCTGATGATATTTTAAAAAATTAAATTACTCTTGACATGTGAATAGATTATAGAATATGTTTGAGCCCTACTTTCACAGATCTCAGTTCTTTTCTCTTTTTTTTCCATCTTTTTGTCCCATCTAACTTTTTACGTCTTTGTCAGAGTGGCCAGTGGCTGTAGTAGAGCTGGCAAGGAGTAGCGTAGCAGCCAGTTTTGCTCTTGCTCACTCTGTGCGACTCTCAGAGTTTTTGAGGAGTCCATAAAAGCTACTCTTGTTCCTTTGTTTTTTTGGTAACTCTAAATATTGTGGGTCCCCATGTGTCCGTGAGCTTGGTGTACTCTGGGGGCTTGCGTGTTGCTGTGATGCTGAAAGCTATGCCACTAGTATTTCAGATACCAGCAGGGTCACCCATGGTGGACTGGTTTCAGCTGAGCTTCCAGACGAAGACAGACTAGGGAGAAAGACCCGGCAGCTCAGTTCCGAAATAATTAGCCATTGAAAACCTTATGAATAGCAGAGAAGCACTGTCAAATATAGTGTTGGAAAATGAGACCCGCCCCCAGGCTGGAAGGCATTTAAAAGATGACTGGGGAAGAGTTCCCTCCTCAAAGAGTCAACCTTAATGATGGGAATGGAGTAAAGCCCTTGCGACCTCCATTTGAAGATGTGACATGACTCAAAATGAGAAGAAATGCAGTTTCTGTAACAGCACAAACGTAAAAAATGACTGTGTGCCTGTCACAGTGTTCAGATGCTGTTTCATAGGGTTACTGTGTACATAGGGTCACTATGAGTTAGACCCGACTCAACAGCACCTAACAACAACAACAAATACTGTAGGTAGTAGACAATGGTTGCAGCCCCTGTTCTCCTTTAAAATTCTTCAAGATTGTCTGGTGAGTTACACTTTTCCTGTTGACAAAATGAGCTAACTTCTTAAATTGGTATTGAGGGACCTGAAATTTGTGTCCAAGTTTACTTTCTTGTTTTCCCTTCATGCACCTCTTCTCAGTTCACACTTGGGCCTGGAGTACTAACATGTTTTGAGGATTTAAATCTTGGTCTGTTTGCTTTACCTTTCTCCCCCTTTTGGTCCCTAACTCTCCAAAACTGAGTATATTTATATACTTGCTTATCTAAGTTATATCTATTTTTTAAGATCATAATATATTTTTTAATTTTTAATTTTTTTTGCAGTACTGGTGTTGAACCTAGGGTCTTGCACATGCTAGGCTAGTGTCATACCACCCTCAGCACCCCCACTTTTATTGTTATTATTTAGAAACTGGGTCTTGCTAAGTTACGCAGGCTGACTCTGTCTTTGAACTCAAAGTTCTCCTGCCTTGGCCTCCCGAGTCGCTTGAATTGTGGGGATGCACCACAGTGTGTGGCTCCTTAATACACTTTTACTAGTCATGTCTCTCACTTGTTCATCTGTCTTAATACCATGTATATTTATCATATTTCTAATTTATTTACGTATTGATGTTTGTGAAGATATATGAGTAGGTGAGTAAATCTTAACCCTACATTAAAAATTTAGTTCTGAAAAATTTTGGAGGCAGTTTCTGTATCACTTCAAAATGGAGAAAAAAACAACAAAAAATTTTTTTTGGTAGTACTGGGGATTGAACCTAGGACCTCACATGTGCTGGGCAGATGCTGTACCACTCAGCTATACCTCTACCCTGAAGTGGAGAACTTTTTATATAAATAAATGGAAAACTATGCCTATCTAGTCTAGTATTTGTAAAATAGAATGTGCTTTTTCAAACCATTGCCTTTTTTCTTATTTTAGTACAACCTTGCTGGCTTTCATCATGGAGTTGTTGAAGAATTCAATTGCTATGCAAGAGCAGATGCTTGCCTGTAAAGGCTTCTTGGTAATAGGATATAGTCTTGAAAAGGTAAAGTAAGAAATCTTTTATGATTTTTATTCTTAATTTACAGTCCATGTACTTGTTTTCCTCAGTGGTCAAGAAATTTTGTCCTCAGTTACGTCTCTGTTATAGAAAATTACTTCAGTTGAAATTACATTTTGTTGTTTTACCTTACCTCCGTCCCTTTGTTAAAGAAATGTCCTAGTGAGCCTCATGCCATCTTAAACTTTGAGCATAGTTTGTGGGCTAACATTTTTCCTGGTGTTGACAGCCTATAATTTACTTACCTTCCCTTGAATTAGTAGCGACCTTTAAACTATCTTTTTTTTTTCTAGTCTTCCAAATCCCATGTCACCAGAGCAGTACTTGAACTTTGCCTTGCATTTTCAAAATATCTGAGCAATCTGCAGAATGGGATGCCCCTACTTAAGCAATTGTGTGACCATATCCTTCTTAACCCTGCCATATGGATTCATACCCCAGCCAAGGTAATAGATACTGTATGTTGATGTTGTTTTTCTATCTTTGGTAAGTTTTTTCTGCTTGAGAAAAGTGATAATTATGAGGGTATTCTTTTATCCTCTTACATACTAGTAGGTAAGGTTTCAGTGGTTTGCCTTTTTTGGATGAAGTGTACCTTTTAAAGGCTTTTCAGGAAAATTTGCAAGTCTTTCCCCTCCCTCCCACCCATCTTCCTATCCTTTTTCCATCCTTCTTTCCTTTTCTTTCTAAAGCAGTATTACTATTTTTAAAAGTAGAACTGTGAACTTTATTTTCTTATGTTAGAGATTTTCCTTACTAAATATAAATCAAAGGTGGACAGTTCCAATGTAAATATGATTCCTACCAACCCTAGCTCTCTTCTATTGCAAAGTATATATAAATATAAAAAATAAAATGCATACAAGTATATAATGTATAAAATACAAAAAGTATATATTTTTTCATTGTCACCCTTTTAAAGCATGATATATTGGTCTGAGTTAATCATTTTAAGTTCACATTAATTCAGGTTATAGAAACATGTTATATTTGTACCAACAGTTTTTCAGTACTAAGAGAACTAGTTACTCCCATGTGAATATAAATGAATTTGTGATAAAGTGTATGAATGAATTCTGGTGTGTTAAATCCTTGTGAATGTTTAGTAGTAGTAGTATTAAGAACATGAATTAGAGACATTTTTCTTAAATTGTATAATTATATCCATCTTATAGCCTTTTTTAAAGAAGTTGTGTTATATCAAATCCATCATGTTTTCCTTTCCCCCTCTCCCTTTCGTCTACTTGCTGTCTCTATCAGCGTTTAGATTAGAATAGCATATACCACTTACTCTACTTGCTAGAAAAAAATGTTCGCAGACTTTCTTGCTTTTCTATATTTTCAGCTGGTCTTTTGAAATGTTAAGGAGAAAAGCAGCTGCTGAGTCTGATTGCCATTTGGAAATAATCAGAGGAGGCAGCTGGAGGTTGTAGCTTTTTATCTCCAGGTTAAATTTGACCTCTTTTTCTTTCATGACCCTCAGTCTTATTTCTTTTCAAGAATTGTTTCAAGTTTTTAAACATTTTACTGGATACTTTTTTTTTGTATTACTGCTCAGCATATTTGTAATACATTGTGTCTCTTTTGAAGCACTCAGAAAGCCTCTTACTAGTTATTTAGTTGTAAGGGAATATTGTAAAATTTCATCATATGATTTCTGTAGGTTTTTAGTATTATTACACTTCCTTACCTTCTATTTTTTAATAGCTTTTATTAATTTCCTTTTCAGAATTTGCAGTTGATTTGATGACGTTAAACTTCCCTTCTGTTACAGCTGTCTGCTTTGTATATCCATGAAGGGTTTTATTTGCTTGTACTTGATTATAAAGGTAGTGATAACAAAGGGCAAAGACAGTTTTTGTTGGACTTGAAGGTCAGGGTTTGCGGGGGTTGGTAGGAGCTCCTTATGAGGAAAGCACACAGTATAATTTGTACAAAACTAGGCTTAGAGTCTTGGGATAAACGTGAGTAGATGAGTGGTTATAAAAATTATGCTTCATTAGCTTTATAGTAAATCCACATGTGGTTACTAAAGTCAGAGGTGTAGATACATGAATCTACCTTTGCTTTTGGAAGAGAGAATGAACAGTGCTGTATAATTTTCATTGATCTTAGCACATGCCAGAAACTATCTTTCTAATGACCTAGCAGGAGGTATGAGTTCTCTTTCCCTCCATGGTGGCTTGTTTAGTCTGTAAGTATTTGTTGAGTGACTGCTTTGTGCTGGGCACTGTGGGTAGAGGGCAGAACAAGGCAGACTTGCTTCTTGACCTCCTAGACTTTAGATCTGGTGAAAAAAGTAGATGTTACATAATTTGTGTGGTTCTTGGATTGGTAATGAGCGAATGAGGGGCGATTTGTTCACTTTTGTTCATCTCTGTATGTGACTCTTAAATCTTACTCATTTTTCAGTTAAAGTATCATTCTCAGTAGACTTTCTTTAGTTTTCTGTCTTACATATCACTTTTCTGCCCGAATTCCTGAATGTTCTTAACCTACAGCCCTCCTCAGAGGGGTTCCTAGCCCCTCAACTTTAAGTGGTTTCCCATTGTTTTCAGAACGAAGAAGCCCCTTGTCTAGCTTTAAGCTTTAGCTTTCCCGTCATTTCTCCTGTCTGGGTTTCTCTCTATGCAAAAATTTGATATGCTCGGTACACATACTTGCATATATGCGTGTGCTTGTGTGTCAGTGTATAGTGTTGTCTGATACGCTGTTATTACCAAGTTAAGCACTGACTTTCTGGTGGTGCAAGTAAAGCAGTCTGAGGGAGTTACTGGAAACTGGGTGGAAAAGGGTGGACGTTTTTAAGTTCTTCATTTTGATTTTGTAGGTTCAGTTGATGCTCTATACGTACCTGTCCACCGAGTTCATCGGTACCGTCAACATCTACAATACGATCCGGAGAGTTGGAACAGTGCTCCTCATCATGCACACTCTGAAGTATTACTACTGGGCCGTGAACCCACAGGACCGAAGTGGCATCACCCCAAAAGGATTAGGTATGGCATTGCTGTCTGTGTGTTTTGTTTCACATGTGGCACAGCAGGACTTTTTTCTTTAACCAACAGTATGATATCATTGGGGCAGTTTTTGTAAATCATTATGGTAAAATTGTATCAACGTTTTGTTGATAATTTTAATAGTTTTTTCCAAATTGTGGTTCTTTGAGGTTAATAACTTTGCTACTTTTGTATAAGAACACCGCTTGTGCCCTTGTGAGTTGTTTGGGAAGCAGATATGGCTAGGATAGTTGTAAGGCCCTGCAAATGAGAAGATTTTAGTTACTGGTGTCGGTGCTGAGATGCCTTAACACAATGACATTCTCTGAGGTTTTGAGGAAGTGAGATCTCTTACAGAAGCAGGGCTACCCACATCTTTACTAATAAAGATGTAATGAAATTATAAAATTTCAGTAATTATTTTCCTGAGTTTGGTGCCATGGCGCATGCCTGTAATCCCAGCAACTCGGGAGGCTGAGGCAGGAGGATGGTGAGTTTGAGGCGATTTAGCGAGACCCTATCTCAAAATATAAAACAAAAAAGGATCTGGGGGTGCAGCTCAGTGATGGAATACCTTGGGTTCAGTCTCCCAGCAACTCCCCTAATAAAAGGTAATTAGCTTCCTGTATAATCAGGAGTAGCTTACTGGAAGGGTAATATTCATTCATTATTTCAGTAGTTCTTAGAAGGAGTCAAAATAAAACTGAATTTAATTTGCAAAACCCACTTAAACTGTCTTCTGTCAAAAAAAGAGAGTTAATGAGTTGATACAAAAGTGTCAGGTTCAAGTACAGCTTGGTTCAGAATGTGCCTGCAGGACCTTGTTTGTCTGTGACATTACTATTTCTTCTTCTGTATTGGCTGTCTTCATGAGTTCTCTCCTTCATGGGAGGAAGCAGCCAGCCCACCTTCACATCCCCACAACTTTAAACCCAGCAGGAGAGTGTCTCCTCACAGCAAATACTTTCAGCACAAGTCTCTCTTAGTGTCTTTGCTTCTCATGGCTCTGGCTGATCGTGTGCCCATGTCTGCAATTCTACTGAGGACTAGACGTGGCGGTGCCTCCACCTTCAACACGCGATCTGGAATGAGGATGGCTTCAGTCCCTTGATAAAATTTAAGGACTGTTGCTAGAAGTTAGGAAATGGGTGCTCGGGACCCAAACAGTATTCATTGTCCTTGTACTCAAAGGGCCTGGCTCTTCAGTGATTTACAAAGATAGGTTTCATACTTGCACAGTACTTTCTATGTTACCTTCAAAATAAACTGAGTTATTCTCAGAGCATGGTATTTACAGTTTAGAAAGCTGTGAGGGGGCAAAGAAGATACGGTTTGTTGAAGTTAGCAAGGATGTGGCATTTCTAGAACCAAGTCAGAACTTCCCGGTGATGATTTCATGGTGATCTCAGAGTATCCTGCACTATTTTGGGTGCTAGTTTTGTATCCTGGCCTTCATTTTATAACTAACTAGTGACCTTGGGAAAGTCTTATACTTCAGATCAGAGAGCTGCACAAATTTTATGGATTCTACTCTAGCTCTTTAGTCTGCTCTTTGTCTGGGCTTCATGTGGAATAAATTTTAAACAATTTTCTTCCTATTTTAATTGATCTGTTCAGGGTCATGGTGGTCCTGTGCTTTGGTGGTCTAGGAACTAGCTGTAAATAGTCATTACAGGGGGAAAATTATAGAATATATGAGGCAAGCAGGTACCCAACTTAGGATCTTAGAACAATGGGTATTTGATTTCAAAAGCCTGCTCCTCGGGAATTATGTTTGAGACATGAAAATTGACTTAATGTGAGCCATGTGTGACCAAGGACTTTGCCAGGCAGAGGAGGAGATGTCAGAGGCAGCCAGTATAATGTTTCCCTTACTCAGGAACAGTACTTTGTGGGGAGGCATGGGTTTTGAGGTTTTGTACCAAGTTTGCACAGTGGGCAACAGTAGGAAAAGTTGTTTTCTACTGAATTTACATATAATGCTGAATTTACATGTAATGTTCAGTTTATATTTTCCTTTTTTGGTAAACTTCTATTACCCAATTAACACTTTCAGTATCTCTCAAAATGTTTGTTTTATTATTTGATATATATTTTATGACACCCTACGGTATGTTTTTGAAATCCTTTGACCTGTTCAGAGTACAAACTTCTTTATTGTAGTTTCAGCTTAACCTATTGGATGCATTTGGAGTATTGTATATATAATTGCACATGAGATTGAATGCTTGTCTTTTGAGAGGCATAAAAAGGGAGGTCACTCTTTAGAAGACTGACCCCTATGTTTCTTAAAATAAATAGAAAAACTATTGGAAATGAGAATTTTATGCTGTGGATGGCTTTGAGGTCTTGGAAATACTGAGTGTGTATCTTTTTTTAAAGATGGACCAAGACCTAATCAAAAAGAAATACTTTCTCTACGAGCAACCTTACTGATGTTCATTAAGCAATTAGTGATGAAGGTGAGTTCCTATTTCTTGTCCTATAGCATGCTATGTATTATTAGTTGATAATTTCCCATAAAATACAATCTTGGTTTATTTATTTGTTAGTAAAATTGTATATCGGAAAATTCTTTAAAAGGTGTTTGTTTCCCTGTTTTAGTCTTGTTTCTTTTGCAGAATTGGAGTTCAGTAATTGTAATATATGTTATATAAATGTCTACGAGTGCTCAAGAGTATTCATTCTTTCATTCAGCAAAGTGTACTGAGTTTCTGTTAAATCTTGTGTACTGAGCCGGGCACGGTGGTGCATGCCTGTAATCCAAGGGACTCAGGAGGCAGAGGCAGGAGGATCACAAATTCAAGACCAGAGGCAGTCTGTGTAATTTTGCAAGACCCTGTCTCAAAAAAGTAAAAAAAATAGGCTAGGGTGCAGCACAGTGGTTCAGCACTTGCAAAGCATGCAAGCATGAGGCCCTGGGTTCAACCCCTAGTATCGCAAACAAAACAAAACAAAACAAAAACCCTTGGGTACTCTTCTCAGCACTTGGCACTTGGCACTTGGTAGCCAACCAAGCTTCTGAGGTTTCACATTTAAGATGCTTCTTTTACTTGACATTCAGAATTTTGAGACGTAGAATTCCTGTATAAATGTACCAGATGGGTACATATCTGTACCTTTAGAAAGGATCACACTTTTAAAAATCCCTTTTCATTCTGTAATAGGTAAAGTAAAATTTAATATTATGTTTAAAGAACGCATTATGTTTTTGTAAGACAGCAATATATGTGTTTTTTGTGGCTAATATTTCATTCAGTATTATTCATCATCCTTTATAATATCCTTTATTTGGTATCACATAAGATTATAAGTGGACGTGTGTGTGTGTGCATATGTCTGTGTGTTTATATATTTGAGATTGCAGCTTTGTTTTATGACTAAAATATTGGTAGAGTAGGTTGAAAATTTTCATACTGAGCTCATGTTTAAAAGTGCAGTGTTTCCAGTGGAATTACTATTCAAATTTTAGGTACTTGATATTATATTTTGGCAGTTAAATTACTCATTTTATTCTCCAAATTGAATTTTAAATAGAAAAGTTGTCTTCTGTATTTAGAAGAGTAATAGATAAGGATTTTACACTTTTATTATTTAGCATAACATTATTTTTGCCTACTTCAGAATTCTGTAGCATTACTAAGTAGACTCACATAGAGTGATGAAAGCAAGTAATAGCCTCAAATGTCTTCATTTCTGTAGTCTTGTAGACTACATGTTTTTACTACTTCCTCAGTTTTTATTTTAAATTCTATGTTACATTGTCTTTTGAGATTTATAGCAGCTAACCAACTTGACAAATCTCTGTGTGGTTTCTTTATTTTTAAAAAATGTTTTTCATACGTAAGCATAAGATACTTCTGTTATGTTTCTAAAGGACTCTGGAGTAAAGGAAGATGAACTGCAGGCCATTCTTAATTACCTGTTGACTATGCATGAGGTAATGCTTGAATTTCACGTTACAGGATTTTATTTTTTGAAGTTGTATTATGGACTTCTTAAAAAGTAAAAGTCAAGGAGATCTTCGCTAATTATATAACTGTAATGGGGAGTGGAGTAAATCTTCACTCTTCATTTAAATGTCCTTTATTACCCCAGGATGGCTCTGAGAATAATCATAAAAGGCTTTAAAAAGTGTTAAAACTGGATTTCACTGAGTTACTAATAAAATATATCGAAGCATACTTCCAGTACATTTCCAAGAACTAGTGTAACTAACGGAAAAAAGATTGTGAAAATGACTCAAAATGGCTGGATACCCAGGCACATGCTTACAATCCCAGCTACTCGGGAGGCTGAGGCAAGAGGATCGCAGGTTCCAGGCCAGAGGCAGCCTGTGGAATTTAGCAACACGTTGTCTCAAAATAAAAAATAATAAAAAGAGATGTGGGGTGCAGCTCAGTAGTAGAGCACTTGTCGAGCCTGTGTGAATCCCAGGGTTTAATCCCTGAGCACTGAGAAAAAAAGAAAATGACTAAAAAGGAGTGGATTTTAAATTCATAATACAGTCTTCCACACTCTTTGCTTGTTCAGATGTTTAGTTAAGTGACTCATTTGTAATAGATTTTGAAATTATGTGAATGAAAGTGAGGTTGAAAAATAAGCTCAGATTTTTTCTCTTTAAATTTTTAGCACAAAAACTCAGTGTTTTCCAGGGGTAATCTAAGTAATCTGATTAAATTAGGGTGTAAGTAAAATTGAGAAACTAATAGAATGTCATTTTTTACAACATTTTAAGTGGTAATTTGCATTCCCATATTATAATTCATGTCTTGTGAATTAATAAGTACATATTAATGTGGAATGGTGCCATTAATCACTAATAATTGAGAACTAATTATCAGACCTATCTTGGTTAATTGGATAATAAAGGAATAGCTTACGTTTATTAATTGGATTCTATTTGACCCACAGTCATTAGTGATTATTTTCTTTTGCCTCTTATACATTTTATTATACCTTCTGGATTTTCTTGAGTGATTATTATAGTTGACAAATTTTCATTTGAAGTTTCTACTAATCTGCTATAATACATGGTTTTGTCTTTTATTAACTCTAAGGGAGCAGATGAAGAACTTCAGAAGAGATAAACTGGAAGTCACAGTGGTCTCCTGTTTCCTTTGTCTCTTAATTCAGGGGTTTTTCAGGTTCTCCCTGTGACACTTTTCCAAAGGCTCTGTGTCCTAGCTCTAGATCATTTACTTGACTTACCAAAAATTAGATGTACAAGTAGCTTCCGTAGCAAAAATTCACATGTACTGAAGAAAAACCTGTCATGACAACCAAGTTAATGAACTTGTGGTTGTTGCTTCCCGTTTTTTCTGCGGATGGGGACATGTCAGTACTTCCAGAGTTGGTCCTAGTGATACGCATTTGTAAGGGAATGCCCAGTGTAGACCATGAAGGATTTTCATGTTTTTTGAAGCCCACAACTCGTATATGCTCCTGGGCTGATGTTCTGTAAATGTCACCAAATCGTACCATTTATAGTAGCGTGTTGATTGTCTTCATCTTTAATATTAATAACTGATAATATATAAGAACTATCCAGTTATCATTTCCCAAAGCATATTCTTTTGGAACTAGTTTCTTGAGAGACACAATGAACAGAATATTCTAGGTTAAATAAATGTAGGAAAAGATTCATAGTCTAGTGTTCCTACCACTGTCAGCATACTCACAAATATTTTTTAGCATATTAAAGGGTCAGTTACGTCTTTCTGTAATAAAAGAGAACAACTTAATTTCTCCCCGAATTTCTTGAAATGTAAGCCTTCTTTAAAACTGAACAGAAGAAAACATTCAAGTCAGATCTGCTGTTTCTGCAGAATATGCTTTCGGGAAATCTTGGTATCATAAGACACATTTTTTATTTAAAAAATTGTCTGACTGTGGTGATGCATATTTTGAGTTATACAGATGAATATATATTTAGAGAACATAATTTGTTCAAAACAAGTATGCATTGTAGATATGTCTATTAAAATTTCTCTTATTTTAAAAGCAGTTACATTTCCTCATTTCTACTTTTAAATTTCTAAAATAATTTCAGGATGACAATCTAATGGATGTCCTGCAGCTGCTTGTTGCTTTAATGGCAGAGCATCCTAACTCTATGATTCCCGCTTTTGATCAAAGGAATGGGTTACGGTAAGAAGTTAACATATCAAGGGTCTTAATAATACTCAACAGGAGGGATTACTTTGGAAATATTGGGAAGATTCTTAAATATGAAAAGTATTTGATCTTATATTACAAAGTGAGTTTATAGCATGAAGTGATTTAAGACTTAAGATTCATTTATTTCATGCTTTTTTTTTTTTTTGGATGAATCTTAAATTATACAGGTTGTGTTACTGTTTGTTACTATTTAATTTATACAAGCATCTGCAGCCATAGCACTTTGGCACCCAGTCCCACCTGATCTTGGAAGCTAAGCAGGGTCGGCCTGGTTAGTCCTTGAATGGGGGACCGCCTGGGAACACCAGGTGCTGCAAGCTAGGGAGGAGGACCTGGCAGCTCCCTCCCAAAACAATCAGCCATTGAAAACCCTATGAATGGCAGAGAAGCATTGACATAGTGCCGGGCATGGCACAGTGTCAGGGAGGGTTTCATTCTGTTATACATAGGGTTGCTATGAGTTGGACCCTACTTGATGGCACCTAACAACAGCAGCAGCACTGTAAGGTTGATTTCTTCAGCTGAATTATGAAGCTGTATCCTTCCACCCTTTCTCACTTGTACCTCCTAATTCCAAATCATCATTTTATTAGTTGGCTGAGGCTGCCATAACTGAGTACAGTAGATTGGATGGCTTTGCAACGAAAGTTTATTTTCTCATACTTTTGATACTTGAAGTCCGCAATCAAGGTGCCAGTAGAGTAGATGTCTGTGAGGATTCTCTCTTTGGGTTGCGCACATCTTCCTTCTCTCTGTCCTCATATGGTAGAGAGAGAGAGAGAGAGAGAGGGCGAGCTCACGCGCACACGCACGCGCATGCGTGCTTGCTCCCAAGCTCTCTGTCTTTTCTTATAAGGACACCAATCCAATTTATCAGGGTCCCCCTTCTGTCTTCACATAATTAACCTCGTTAGAGGCTCCATCTCCAAATTGAGCCACACTGGTTCTATTTTCGGTTCTTTTATTTTTCCCTTGATTTATTTTTTCATCTTGATGTCTTGAAGCCTGGAGGTCAGGTCATGTGAGTCCTGTAGGTGTGTTCTTTTTCAGTTGTTTTGGCTATTTGCATCTTCACGTGCATCTTAGAAATGGAAAGCCTGCTCAGATTTTGATTGTGATTATAATGGATATGTAGATAGTTGAGGGAGAACAAACATCTGAATAAATTGACCCAGTATTGATTCTGAATCCTCACCATGGTGTCTCTCCACTTAGGTCTTTAAGTGTTCTGAGTGGTGTTCAGCAGTTTTCAGTATACAGCTTTTACATATCTTTTTGCCAGATTTATCCTTGAGTATTTAATATTTCCTGATGGTATTGTAAATGATATTATTAAATAAGGTTTTTGTTGGTTCATTGCTGCCACTTATAAATGCACTTGATTTTTTTTTTTTTTTTTTTTTTTTTTTTTTTTTTTTTTTTTTTTTTTTTTTTTTTTTTTTTTTTTTTTTTTTTTTTTTTTTTTTTTTTTTTTTTTTGTCTCATCTCGTGATGCTGAGGATCAAACCTAGGGACTCATGAATGCTATCCTCTCAGCCCTACAAAATTCTGTGTTTGATTTTGTTTGCTGTAATTTTTCATGGATTATTAGTTCAGTAACTTTTTTAATTCCTGTGATTTTCCATGTAGACGTTTTGTCTGCAAATCAAGATAGTTTAACTTTTTTTCTGATCTGGATATTTTACGTTTCTTTTTGCTGAAAACCCCAAGTACAACGTTGGGTAGATGAGATGAACAGTGAACAACAATGTTGCTGCTGCCACCTTCTCCTTCCCTTCCTTTCTCTCCTCCTCCCCCTCCTCCTTTCTGTGCTTGGAGTCAATCCTACAGCCTCACCTATGAGACAAGTGCTCTACCACTGAGCTGTACTCTCAGCCTCTATTTTCTTATTTACTTATTTATTTCTGAGATGATGTCTTGCTCAGTTGTATCAGCTACCTCTGGCCTTGACCTTGGGACCCTGCTACCTTTGTCCTTCGAGTTGCAGGTTTTACAAGGGTGTGCCATGGTGCTTGGTTTGGTTTGTTCTTGAGGGAAATACCAGTCAGTCTTTAACCATTATTTATGTTATTGTTGTTGTTAGGTGCTGTCAGTCAGGTCTAACTCATAACAACCCTATGTACAAAAGGATGAAATGCTACCCGACTCTGTGCCATGCCTGGGATTATTGTCATTGCTTCTCTGCTACTTGTGGGATTTTCAGTGGCTGATGGTTTCAGGAGTGGGCTGTTGGGTCCTTCTCCCAAATTTGTTATTAGTTCTAGGTTTTTGAGGATTTCCTTTTGTGAGATCAAGGAAATTTCTTTCTCTTAGGTTAAAGGGATTTTTCCTCCCTTAAATCAGGAATGAATGTTGGACTTTCTTCAAATGCATCCATGGAGGTGATATTTTTGTTTTGAGTAGTTAGTATGGTATATTACATTGATTGACTTTTAAATATTACATCATTTCCTGGCATAAAGTCACAAGGTAATCATATATTATTGTTTTTATACATTATTGGATTCTGTTCACAAAACATTTTTTTTTTCCTTTTGTAAAGCTTAGGATGAAATCCAGGGCCTCATGTGTAGTAGCCATGCACTTTAGCATTGAGCCACATTCCTAGCCCTCAGTTTGCTGAAAAATTTAAAAGAAGTTTGCATTTTTGTTCATGAGGGCTATTGGTGTGTAATTTTCTATTCTTGTAACATCTTTGTCAAGTTTTTGTACCAGAGTAAATGCTGATCTCACAGAATGATTAGGGAAATATTCTCTATTCTTTAGTTTTCTGGAAACATTTACATGTAATTACTATTATTTATTCTTTAAATGTTTGCTAAAATTTGCCAGTGAAATTATCTACATGTACAATTTTCTTTGTGGCAAAGTTATTATCTCAAAATTGAGTTTCCATAATAGGAACAGGGTGGTTTATGCTATCCATTTCTCCTTCAGTGAGCTTTAACAAGTTGTATTTTTCAAGGAAAAATACCTCTGCTTCATTTAAATAATTGAATTTATTGCTATACATACTGTTCTTTATTTTCATTTGAATATTTATAGACTCTGTAATGATGTTATTTCTCGCATTTCTGATATTGGGAATTGTTTCTTTGCCCCTCTGATCAGTCTGGATATCAACTGATCAAATTCCTCACTGATCATAAATCATAACTCAGTCTGCCACGTTTAGCAGATAAGTGTGGCTCTCATTCCTTACCTTAGTCAGGTGGCCTCTTAGAAAGCAACATTACTGCATTTTGGTGCCTGCTCCAACTTTGTAAAGCTACAGTTCTTAATATCTGAACAGGGTGGTAATTATAGGAATAATACTGTCAATAAGGCCACCTAATCTTGACTTTCTTCCCTGATTTTCTAGCAATTCCTCATGAATAAATACTTCTCAGTTTGATGTCTTTCTTTGGTCAGTATCCATTGCCCTGAAATGGTTGCATGTTAGAATTCTGTTCAGATTTATTCCTGTCTTTTGGTGAAGGGAAAATGCTGTCCTCCCTGTTGGCATTAGTGGCCATTGTGCTATTTCATTTTATAATACATTTTCATTTGTGCTGCTTTCTCAATCTTTTATTTATTACTGTGAACAAATAAAAGATTTTAAATTTAGATTAATACTTAGACGAGTGAATAATTTCACTTCTGTGCAGTCACTGGTGAAGAGATTAAATATTTATATTATAAATTTAAAAAATAACTTGCACATAATGGATAGTTCCTTTAAATCTGATTGGAGTGCTGTGGAAGTATTGCTGGGCCCAAAAGTTCAACTTACAATTTTTGTATTTAAATTTTTTTATTTTAAAGTTTTTTATTAGTAATTTTTTAGTTAGTGTACAACTTAATGGGTTTCATTATGACATTTCTCTACTTGCATATCATTATATATTGCTCATGTTCACCTTCCACATTACCCTTTCATGATGCCCTGCCCACTGCTAATCTCCTTCCTCCCCATCAGTGTTCCCTATTCTGCTTGCCTATCTTAATTCTGTGTGTATACAGACTCTGCTTTTGAGAGCAAAATGTGATATTTCTCTTCCTTTCTCTCATTACTCTTTCTTATCACTCCCTCTGTTCTCTCTTAGTCCCCTTTCTCTGACTACATAGTTCCCTTCCACTTGTTGTTGTTGTTGTTGTTGTTGTTAGGTGCCATCGAGTTGTGTCTGACTCATAGCGACTCTTACAGGGTTTTCGATGGCTGTTTCGAGATTGCCTCGGGAGTGGGTTGCTCCATCATTTTCCCATTTTTGCAGTGCTGGGAATCAAACTTGGGACCTCAGAGACTGCAGAGCGGTGCTCTACCAACTGAGCTAAATCCCAGGCCCCTTCCACTTCTGTGACATATATATTAAAGTATTGAATACACATTGACATCTTGTGTCCACTTAGAGAAAACATGCTATGCTTATCTTTCTGGGCCTGTGTTATTTCACTTAAGATTATGCTCTCTAGTTCTATCCTTTTCCTGCAAATGCCATCAATTTGTCCATCTTTATGGCTGAATAAAACTCAATAGTGTATTTGGGCCACGTTCTTTATCCAGTCATCTGTTGATGGACACCTAGGTTGATTCTGTATCTTGGCTATTGTGAATAGCACCACACTAGATATGGATGCGCAGGTATCTCTGTGGTATGCTGATTTTTATTCCCTCAGCTATATAACCAGGAGTGGTGTAACTGAGTCATGGGGTTCTATTTTTAGTTCTTTGGGGACCCTTCATACTGATTTCCGCAGTGGCTGTACTAACTCACATTCCCCCAGCAGTGTAGATGGGCTTCTTTCTTCCTGCGTCCTCACTAGCCTTGTTTTGGTGATGCCAGCCAGTCCAGTTGGGCAGAGATCCTATCTCTGTGTGGTTTCCCTGATGACTAAGGATGTTGAACACTTTTTCATATCATTATTGGCCATTTTTATTTCTTCTTTTGAGAACTCTGTTCAATTCATTGGCCCATTTTTTGATTGGATAATTTTGCCTTTTTGGTGTTTATTTTTTTGAATTCTTTATGTATTCTGGATACTAATGCCCTGCCGGATTTGTGGCCAAGATTTTCTCTTATTCTGTGGGCTGTCTCTTCACTCTCTTAATTGTCGTCTTTGCTGTACAGAAGCTTTTTAACTTCATGCAATTCCATTTGCCAGTTCTTGCTGTTGTTGCTTGTAGGGCTTCAAACCTGTGAAGAATTTTGGTTCAGATTCTGGTGTGGGTTCAGTATGTTAAAATTTAGAGGGTTTAAAATTTTAATCCTTTGTGTAGATAAAAATTTTTTTTCAATATTTAAAATATTTTAAAATAAGTAATGATACAAAACTACTGTGATTTTGACAAAGGATATGCATTATAGCAATAATAGTTTTTTTATTTATTAAAACATCTTACTATGTCATTGTTTTTAATTTTTTAATTTTAATTTTTGTTTTTTGAGGCAAGGTCTTGCTGTGTAGCCCATGCTGGCCATTGAATTTGCAGTCCTCCTGCCTCAGCTTTCCAAGTGCTGGGATTATAGGCATGTGTCACCATACCTGGCTATTGTGGTTTTTAAATCAGTACTAAACTTATATTAATGTTTTTTCTATAAAAGGTTAGTTTTTATTTTGCTTAATTTAAATCATTGAAGAAAGAAAACTTGGAAACATACCAGTGTTGTCCTAATTGACTGGTATAATTGTTATCCAAGATTTGTGTTAAGAATGACTAGTTTCTGATGTCTCTCATTTTATGAGAGGACAGTGTGAAATCCTTGCATATGGTGGATCCCTGCATATTCTAAAAGGAATCAGACTTCTTTTATATATTTACTTTGTTGTTTATCACTAAAGGCTGAAAATGTTTTTCAAAATTCTTTTTTCTGATTTTTTTTAACTTGAGGGTTGAATCCAGGGCCTCACACATACATTGCAAATGCTCTGCAACTGGACTGCACCACCAGCCCCTTTCTTACTTTTTATTTTCACTCAGGGTCTTGCTAAATTATGTAGGCTGCTTCTGGTCTTGAACTAGCGATCTTCCTGCCACCACCTCCAGAGTTGCTGGGATTATGGGTCTCTGCCACCATGCCTAGCTGATCTGATTACTAAACATTGAAATTTTTACCTAGACGATACTGTTTTAATTTTTTAAAGTAATCCTAAAACTTTCCAGATTTTGTATTTGTTCTAAGTATTCATGTGGAAAGGAATGCTATAATGAATCATTTAAATTTCACTTCAGTATATATTGTTTATATTAGAAGACCATCAGAGTTCTTTTAACTAGAGTACGATATAATTTTTGAGAATTAAATGTGAAATTTATTTTTAGTTGGCATTTGGTTTTAAATCTTTTATTTTTGCAACTATTTCTTTTAATTACTTACATTGAGACATACTATCTTGATCTGTACATTTTTTTTCTTTTATTTTTTTGTGGTGCTATGGCATTGAACTTAGGGCACTCCACCACTGAGCTCTACCCCTAACCCCTCTTTGTATTTTTTATTTTGAGACACGGTCTTGCTAAGTTGCACAAGCTGTCTCTGCCTGTAGCTTGTGATCTTCCTGGCTTCACTTCCCAAGTTGTTGGAATTATAGGTTTGTGCCACAGCGCCTGGCTTCTGTACATCTTTTCTGATGATCATACATTACTCTCCCATTCTCTTACTTTTCTTGTTGATAATTATTTAGGAATTTAAGTTCATTACCATTAAACAATGTTTTATTTGTACTGACTTTGGTAGCTTTCAAAGGACATTGATAAGCCTATAATAGAGGAAGAAAAAGGCATCTGAAAGCAGCATTGCACATTAAATTTTGCACATATGTCCTGGGTTCCAATTTATTTTCATTTCTTCTCAGAGAGGAACCATAAGTAGCCTGAGATAAGCAAGTTTTAAAGTGTCAGAAACGTATATTAAACTCACTTTTATTTTCCTGAAATTAGTTCATAATATGAAGAATATATGTATGTTAAGTTTTTGCTTTTGAAAGTTATACTCAGAGTAATTGATTTTTATTTTTATTCATTCAGTGTTATCTATAAACTTCTGGCATCAAAAAGTGAAGGCATCAGAGTACAAGCTCTCAAGGCAATGGGTTATTTTTTAAAGCATCTAGCCCCTAAGTGAGTATGCATGAAGTATAAAATGTGCTGTTGTTTGTTACTGATTTACTTAAGTGTCTGGAATAACATATGTTCTATAGTCCCTTTAATTTCTCTCTTCTCTCCTCTCTTCTCCTTTTGCCTCCCCTCACCACCCTTCCCCCTTTCTTTTCTTTTGGTGTTGGGGACTTTAAAAATATTCATTCATAAAATACTGTATTGATTTAATTCCATTTCTACGTATTTTAAAAATAAAGTTGAACCAGCTTGTATGTTTTTTTAAATATGAAAATTATTTGAATTATTACTATATTTTGGGTTAATTATGAGAGTTAGGATACCCTGAATTCTAGAAACTTTGACGACTTCATTTTGATAGCCTGCGTCATCATTTGCATTATCTATAGTGCAAGGTGATACAGTAACCCTGATGTATGTCACATAGTATGTTCTGCTATATGCTTAACTAAAACCTGAAACTTCCTTGCTTATTTCTTTAGCCAAATGCAGACAATCAGTTTCTATCTATTCCTTGCTGCAGGAGTAGTTTGTTATAAAGTTTTTAAATTTTGGAGGTAGAAGTGTTGGTAAATTGCAGTCTGGATGAGTCCAGCTGGCCACCCATGAGTATGGTTCTGTTGGGACACAGCTACCATGATTTCTATGCACAGTCCCTGTGGCTGCTCTCTTGACACAAGGGCAGTGTTGAGATGGGTCAGAGACCATGTGGTCTACAAAGCCTAAAATATTTACGATCCAACTATTTGCAGAAAAAGTTTGCTTACCTCAGGAGTAGAATTACAGGTTGTGACCCTTTAGTTAGGTTTCTGCTCATGATTTTGATTTTGGTCTTATATTTCTGTAGTATTCATTTTCTTGTATTACCGTACACATCTACCTTTTCCTCCACATTGCTTTTCTCCTTAGGTTCATACTGTGTTTCAGGCGGTCATCCTCAGAAAGCCTCGCTCAGTGCTGGCAGATAGTGGCAACTAGGTAGATCATTGGTCTGAAGAGTTTGGTGGAAGTTTTTGCTGTGCTGTAACATAGTCAATCTCGTTTATTTTTTTAATTTTTCATTTTAATTTTTTCTCTCTCTCTTCTTAAGATTTAGCTATACTTATGTTGCAGTAACATTTCTCTATTTAAAGAATTCATAGCCTAAAAAGTTCTAGGTTGAAGAGCACTGGGAGTCAAGCGCTGAGGTCCTCACCTGTAATCCTATCAGTCTGGGAGGCCAAGGCAGGAGGATTGTGAGTTCAAGGCCAGAGGCAGCCCACGTAACTTTGTGAGGCCCAGTCTCAAAATGAAAATGGGCTGAGGGTGCGGTTCAGTGTTAGGGCCCTTGCCTCGCATGCACCAGGCCCTGGGTCCAACCCCCAGTGCTCGCCAGGAAGGAAGGCACTGGGAGAGGGTTAGAATTTATAATTGGAAAAAACGTTTTTTGTTTCCTTCATCTAGCATGCACAGTGAGTAGTGCACAGTAAAACTCTGCATTGGATGATGTCTCTCTGTGTGATTGTAGGAGAAAAGCTGAAGTCATGCTTGGGCATGGATTGTTTTCATTGCTAGCTGAGAGACTCATGCTTCAGACAAGTCTCATCACAATGACCACATATAATGTTCTGTTTGAGGTAGGAATGGAATTAGAATTTGCTCTTACTAATTTCTTTTATAAAAGTACCTGTATAACTGAGCCATCAGTGTCTAAAGAAAATAAACTAGAGTTGTATGGTTTTGAATTTATTTATGTAAAGGAGGTGTGCTCACATTTTTACTAATCTATCAATCTGTGAATTACTAAACAGTGTAGTTATCTTGGTTTAAGTATACCCTCCATTGTATTGACTCTTTGATGTTTCATGTTATAATTAGGTAAAAATAGCACTCACTCTAATATTTAAGTTATTTAACTGCAGAAAATATTTAGCATTGGAAATATTGGAGTATATAGTAAATTTTGATTAGTATTATGCTTAGATTTCCTTAATAGTGATACTAATACAGTGATTATGCTAATGCAGTTCATTATTTTACTTTTGTAGATTCTTATAGAACAAATTTGTACTCAGGTGATACATAAACAGCATCCAGATCCTGATTCTTCAGTAAAGATACAAAACCCTCGTATGTATTTTATACAGTTAAAACGACTACCTTATACTAATTAAAAAGAAAGTCACTGTGAAAAACCAGAAGTTGATAATATTGAAAAGGCAGGTAATGTAGTGTGGTGGTTCAAAAGACAGGCCACCTGGGCTTGACTCCCTGGTCACATGGCTTACTAGTTTTGTGACTTTGATTACTTAATCTTTTTGCCTTAGTTTGGTTAAGTCTAAAATGAGAATAACAATAGTATTTAATATTGTGTAAGGATGAAGTGAATGACTTGTATTTTCTTAAAACATAGCATTTGATAGTATATCCTCAAATTGGTGGTAATTATGGTCTTGCTCTTATGATTGTTATCATCATTACAATCATTGTTCAGGTAGAAAACTTCCAAACTTGTCATTAGAAGAATTTAGAAATTGCTCTCAAATATGACAAAGCATCATTGTGTTTGCTATTTTGAACTTACTCTTCTAGAGTCAAGAATCCTTGGGAAAGGATTGGTTTAGAATTCTTAAATTTTTAGTTGGCTAATAATTTGATATATTGTTTAATGTTAAGTTCAGAGTTATAACTTTTTGGGGAGTCATTGGGGGGAGGCTGAACCCAATGCCTCATGCACAGTTTGCAAGTGCTCTACCATTGAGTTGCATCCCTAGCATTTTTTTTTTTTAAATGGTACTGAAGAGTTGAACCTGGGGCCCCATGCTTGCATGCTTTGCAAGTGCTATACCACCAAACCATTTTTTTACTGTTTTTTATTTTGAGATAGGGTCTCACTGAATTACTCAGACTGCCTCTGGTCTAGAACTTGTGATCCTCCGGCCCCTGCCTCCTGAGTCTCTGGGATTACAGGCATGAAGCCGCTGCGCCTGGCTTTCTTTTTTATTTTATATTGTAAGTCTAGGGTCTTGGTAAATTGCGCAGGCTGCCTCTGGTCCTGGAACTCGTGGTCCTCCTGCCTCTGCCTACTGAGTCTCTGGGATTACAGGTGGGCACCATGATGCCTGGCTACAAGTAGCAGTTTTGTTTGCATTTGTTGGGCAGATTGGGATGCTGAGTAGATTAATTTTCTTTGCATTTTTTTTTTTTGGTATATGATTTTAGTTTTAACATTATAGAAGAAAATCTTTATGGTTTTATAAAACATTTTGGTAAAGGAAAGGCTATATACCTACCATAAATTATGTTTCAGAATCTGAGAATTTATCCATTTTTCTGAAATTGTGATTATAGTATTTTTGTTTTTAAGATCAGTTTACCATTTGTCAGAGACCAAAAAGAATAGTTTTACCTTCATTTAATTTATGTATAATTTAAACTTGTTTTATTTTAACCTTTTAAAATTCAACCCTGTTGCTGAGCATGGTAGCACATACCTGTTATCCCAGAGACTCGAGACTCTGAGGCAGAACGATTAATCATGAGTTCATGGCCAGTCGCAGCATGGATAATTTAGGAAGACTCTTTCTCAAAATAAAAAATAAAAAATGGGCTGAGGGTATAGCCCAGTGGTAGTGCACTTGCAAACTGTGTGCAACATTCTGGATTCAAACCCCAAGTACAACAAAAATAAAAAAATAATAATATTCAACTCTTAGGGGTTGGGGATATAGCTCAGTGATAGAGAGCTTGCCTGACATGCACAAGGCCCTGAGGTTAATATCTAGCACCACAAAAAACAAAAACAATCCCCCCAACCCTCTACTTCATACAATCAAATCCTGAAATAAAATCCTTTTCTAATTTATAAATACTTTCTAATGAATGTATTGTCATTCCTTTTATAGATTTTTTTAAAATAACAAGAGTATGTTTGCAGTAGACATTTATATAGGGAAACTAAAAATATTGTAGTATGTTGACCTTCCATCATGATTTTTTTGCTGTATTTTGTTTTTTACTTATTTGTGAACTGTCTTACAGAGATACTAAAAGTAATTGCGACCCTACTTCGAAATTCTCCCCAGTGCCCAGAGAGCATGGAGGTTCGCCGAGCCTTTCTTTCTGACATGATTAAACTGTTTAATAACAGTAGAGAAAACAGGAGGTATGCTGGATAAGAAAGCATTTATTTAAAGTATTCTAATCTATTTTTGTATGCACCCAGCTTTGTCGTAGAAAAATTGCCTAAAAACTTACTATAAAATGATTTTTACATTTTTTTGTTGTTAAACCTACACAAGTAATATACCAGAGTCAGAGTTTTATGTACCACATTGTTTGACTTTGAATATATAGATAAATATGGTTTGAGTTTTTTTTTTTTTAATCTTACTCTTTAGAATTCTTTCTGTGATTTTATACTTTTCAGTAATTCATTCTCCTTTATAAATTTCAGGAGCTTGCTACAGTGTTCTGTGTGGCAAGAGTGGATGCTTTCTCTGTGCTGTTTTAACCCTAAGAATTCAGATGAGCAAAAGATAACAGAAATGGTGTATGCCATCTTCAGAATCCTGCTTTACCATGCAGTCAAATATGAGTGGGGTGGTTGGCGTGTGTGGGTTGACACTTTATCAATCACACATTCAAAGGTAAGTTTATGAAAGTGTATTTTAGTGTTTAAAATATTTCCAGTTTTGAATTTTGCTCATGATAAAAATTTATATACTTAAGATCTAGGAAAAAAGGCAAATTATTTTATGAAAGTGTAGTGAAATGAAAACTAAGAAAAAGATATCAATGAAAAAATACTTCCAGAAACAAACAAACAAACAAAAGTATTTCCAGATAGTCCAGAATCAGAATAATTTTTTCAAGTTATCACTTTTATGTGTTTAACTTAAAGTTAAACCTCATGCCATTGCATGTAGAAATTTATATTTCTAAGAATGGTATGCTCACATAGTTCTTTGATTTTTAGAATAGTTAGCTTTCGAACACAAGGTGGCGCACTGTGTCCAAAGATGGGAGTTTGTTTTAGTATTGTACTATGATTGAGTACAAAAAAAAAGCTTTCTGGCTGATGTTTGCACTTTGCTTATGTTATAGACAGTTAAAAAATTGGTTTCAAGGAATCTACTGGTATGTTGTTTAACTTAAGCCAGTACAAGTTAGTTATTTGTACCTTTAAATTTTCTAATGAAATATTACAGACATATCAAAAAGTGTCAAGAACATGCCAGCACTGTTTATGAATTTGGGTTCCTCTCCCCAAGTGCTTTATTTACCATGCTTTGTTACCCCTCCCACTGTCCACTAACCTCAGCTGGATGCTGTCACTTCTCTGTCTTCTCTGTACTTTTACTGCATGTGTATACCTGTGGATGTAACTTTTTTCTCTAGTGTTGGCTTCTTGTGTATGCTAGGCAAGTGCTCTATCCCTGAGCCACACCCCCTGCCCTGTATAACTCTTAACAATGAATCATTTCCTTTTTCATATTTAAATTTAAATGCTGACATACTAAATGCATTTCTGCAATTATTGTTTTTACTTGCTGCTGTTTGAGATTAATCCACACTAACCCCCGCCGTTGTGTTCATTTTTTCAGTTGTATTGTTTTCTGTGGCTTAATTTTATCCATTTACCAATTGATGAGCATATTATATTCGAGAATTTTCTGTATAAATTCCTAGAAGTGGAATTGCTAATTTGTAAGGTTTAAAAATTGAACTTTACAAAACAATGCAATTATTTTCCCAAAGTAGTATGTCTATTTCCATTCTCACCACCAATGTATACGTTCCCAGTGGTTCATATCATTTCATCATTTGGTAGGTCTACAGTTTAAAAAATTTAATAATTTAGAGAGTTTTAAATGCTGTATCACAATTTTATCCTGCATTTTCCTACTGTTTTTTAGGAAACCTTTACATATTCTTGGTCCTAATCCTTTGCTAGAGATAGTGTTTATGAATATCTTCTGCCAATTTGTAGCTTATCTACTTATTTTTGGGGTCTTACACATTTGTGCCTTCTGAGGAAATTTTAATTTCAAGTAATATATTGTGGTTGTTGCTAGTGCCTTCAAGTTGGGTCTGATGCTTTAGTGACCCTATGTACAACAGAATGAAAGAGGCACTATATCTGCCAGTGCTTCTCTGCTATCTATAGAATTTTCAATGGTTGATTGTTTTGGGGATGGGATGCTGGGTCCTTCTCCCATTGTGGCTGGGGATCAAACCCAGGGTCTCAGAGCACATGGAGCAAGCACTCTACCTACTAAACTAAACCCAATCCACAAATAATTAACATAGTAAAATTTATTTGTTTTATTTGAATGGTGTGGGCATTTGGTATCTCATTTAGGATCTTTTTCCTTACTCAGAAGGAATATAATTATATTATTTATATAATTTAGATGTGATGGAATAAAGAACAAAAGTGACAAACTTTGGGTTATGTTAACGTTTTATTTATACACTTTGAAAGTTCTTACTATGGAATATTTTGTCATTCTTTAACAATATATTGCCATTTTCTAATTACATGTTTTTTGCCTTTGGATAACCTTTTTTTAATTTCAAAGTACGTAAGGAGTGTCTATTCTGCCTCCTTTCTTCCTCAGTGAGAAGGAGGTGTGCTGCTGTAAGGGATTATGAGGATGGCTTAGGTCAGAAAAGCCACCCTACAAGTTTATGTTTGAGTAAATTATAGTGGTATATAAGAGGAAATAACTGATTTTATAAAATGGCTTTATTTTATGGACTAAGTATTTTCTTAGCACTGGGGGTGTGAACTCAGGTTTTCACATGTTAGGCAAGTACTCTATTACTGAGTCACACTGTGGTCCCCTCCTTATTTTTATTTTTTTAATTTTTAATTTTTTAATTTTTTTGCGGTACTGGGGGTTGAACCCAGGGCCTCGCGCTTGCATGCTTTGCAAGTGCTGGACCACTGAGCTGCACCCTCAGCTCGTATTTTTACATTTTGAGACAAGGTCTCACTAAATTACACAGACTGCCTCTGGTCTCAAACTTGTGATCCTCCTGCCTCTACCTCCCAAGTTGCTGGGATTACAGGTGTGTGTCACTGCGCCCAGCTTTATTGTTTTAAATTTTGAGACAAGGGTCTCTAAGTTGCACAGGCTGCCTTTGACCTCAAACTCATGATCCTCTTGCCTTAGCCTCTCAAGGTGCTGGTGTCACAGTCATGTGACATGATGCCTTTTTATGCACTGCCTTTTTGAAACAAATCATTTTACTCCAAAGCAGGGTTCAGCTAACCATGGCCTAAGGACCACATCCAGCCTGACCTTTCTCTTTCAATAAAACTTTATTAGAACATAGCTACACCCATTCATTTGTGGATTGCATATGGCTATTTTGGTACTACAAGGAGAAAGTTGAGTATTTGCTGCAGAAACTGCATGTTGCCCAAAGCCCAAAATACTTCCTTTTTGGCTCTTTATAAGACCTGTTGCCACTCCTTGTGTAACTGATTTTAGTTTGTGCTGATAGTCAGCTAGTCTGGGCTGCTGCAGTCTGGACTTATTTTCTGTTAATAGAACTTCACCCTTTACAACGAGATCATGAGAAAAATAGGGTTGCATTCAAGCCTCATCTACATTTGGATTAGGTTTCAGAAATATCTGGGAGGATTCTGGGTTAGGGAAGTGCCACGTATGAAGCAGATTTTTCTTTTCTTTATAATGAACACTTGTCAGTTCACTTTAGTTTCTTCGCATCCTTAGGAAGGGTGGCCACAGGAATATAACCTTTAAAACAATATTTGTTAAAGGGTAGCCTGCTGGCCTTGGGGGTCCATGCAGTGTTTTCAGGGGGTCTGTGAGGTCCTACTTTTCTAGCTATGTATCTATATAAAGAGTGGATTTTCTTTGTGGATGTAAGCCAAAACAATGTAAAGCAACAAATTGGACATAAAAGCTTGTATGAGAATATAATTATCTTGTATGAAGTCTGGCTTTGATGAGATTTGCAAAATTGTGGGATAATAGCACTCTATGCCTTACTTTTGATTTTGAAAAATTATTTTTCAAAAAATGTTAATATTTAATGGGTATATTGTTATTTTTAAATGTTAGTATTTGCATAATTTCTCAGTTTTAATTTCTAATATGGTAACTAGTAGTAGGTACAACCTACATAAACAACCTCCACGTGTCTGTCAGGTTGTCACACTGTGTGGGGGCTTGTGTGTTTCTGTGATGCTGAAAGCTATGACATTGATATCTCAGATACCACCAGGGCCACCCATGGTGTACAGGTTTCAGCTGAGCTTCCAGACTAACACAGACTAGGGAGAAGGACCCAGCACCCACTCTCAAAACAATTAGCCATTGAAGACCCTATGAATGCCAGAGAAGCACTGTCAGATACAGTGCTGGAAAATGAACCCTCCAAACTATAAGGCATTCAAAAGACAACTGGGGAGGAGTTACCTCCTTAGAGTAGTTGTTGCTATTGTTGTTGTTAAGTGTCATCGAGTTGGATCCAACTCATAGTGACCCTGTGTACAACAGAACAAAACACTCCCCAACAATGGGCCATGCCCAGCACCATGTCAGTGCTTGTCTGCAATTCATAAGGTTTTCACTGGCTAATTGTTGCAGGATTGTTTCCGGATTGGGCTGCCACATCCTTCCCCATTTTATACCTTGTTGGGGATCAAACCCAGGGCCTCAGAGAGCATGGAGCAGCACTCTACCATCTGAGCTAAACCATTCAACCTTAATGATGGGAATGGAGTAAAGCCTCTTGGACTTTCTTTTGCTGATGTGGCATGACTCAAATGAGAAGAAACACAGTGACTGTAACATTGGGCTCAAACATAAAATGATCTAGTGATTATTAGTCATGGAAACTCAGGCAGATCTTTAAACATCTTCCAGTACCAGTGTCTAAGCTAGAAATGGTAAATGTGTTTTTGTGTATGGGTGTTTATGTGTCCTGTTGTTGAACTTAGGATTTAAAGATTGGAACAACAGAAATAGCAGTAAATCTTCTATCTCATTTTGTTTGTTATACCGTTGTCACTACCCTCTTTATCACCTTCAACCCCATTTTCAATTTTTTCCCCCACCTCCTGGGGATTGAACCTAGAGTCTGGCCCATGCTAGGCAAGTACTGCAAGTGACATCCTCAGACCTTGACTCATTGAGGCAGGTTCTCACTATGTAGCTCAGGCCCGCCCTGAACTCCCACCCTCCCGCCTCTGCCTCCCGTGTGCTGGTACTCCAGGTGGGCACCACCGCACTCAGCTTACATCCTTTTCTTCTCATTGTTTTTGGCTAGGATGCCAGCTCAGACCCTAGTCACCTCATACTTTTGCTTAAGTCCAACTTTTGGAATGCAGAATTAGTTGCATCCAAATAATTTGAGTTGCATAGTGTGTTCGATTCCCAGCACCGCAAAATGGGAGCAGGACTTGGCAATCCACTCCCAAGGCAATCCTGAAACAGTCAGCCATTGGAAGCCCTATATAAGGGTCATTATGAGTTGAATTGGGAGAAGGATGTGGCAGTCCACTCCCAAGGCAATCCCGAAACAGTCAGCCATTGAAAACCTTATATAAGAGTGGTTATGAGTCAGATACCATTCGATGGCACCTAACAACAATAACATATGCTGTGAAGTGTTAAAAAGGAAACATTTTAACATTGCTGCAGAATTTAAGGACATGCTCTGTGGTCCTCCCTGTCTAACTCCATGTCTCCGCATCCCATTATTTTGAAGTTTAGTTTCTTTTTTTTTAAAAAAAAGTCTAAAAGTATATGTTATATAATACCTAATTTTGCCTTAAAAATTTTTTTTGTAAAAATATCATATTGTTTGGACTTTTCTCCATTACTTATTTTTTTCTCCATCAAACCTTTTGTTACTAAGGTGATTTTTTTTTTTTTCCCCCCGGTACTGGGGGTTAACCCCAGGGCCTCACACTTGCATGCTTTGCAGGGCTGGACCCCTGAGCTGCCACCTCCAGCCCATTTTTTTACTTTATTGAGACAGGGTCTCGCTAAATTACTCACACTGCCTGTGGTCTGGAACTTGCGATCTTCCTGCCTCTGCCTCCCGAGCTGCTGGGATTATAGGAGTGTGCCTCCAAGCCTGGCTTCTAAGATGATTTTTTTATTGTCACTTGTACCTTTGGTTCATTAGTTTCACTGCTGTGAATAAGTCTGATGCTCAAGGCAGTTTCAAAACAGCTGTGATTTTGAGACTTGTCATAACTCTCACACACAGTGAGAAGTTTACTGTGACTGGGTACCAGGTATCCACACCCGTGTGCACACATGTGCATGTACATGCACAGACACACACACCTGAAACAGGTTCAGTGAGATAATCATCCTTCCTAAACTTCAGTATATAGTGATGCACTCTGATGTTTTCTGTTCTTTTTCATTAAAAAAAA